>OY294068.1:100343316-100495241 GCA_958510875.1 Endomychus coccineus | reverse complement strand
TATTACATGCAAACTTAATTTGAACAGTTCTTTATTTCAATAGATATGCGTGAGCTCCGAATGTATATTCCGTGATTGTCACTTTTCTAAATCTCCGTAATTGCGAATAAATGTAATTATTCAAATAGATGAATCGAAATCATGCTTGTTTAAAAATTGCATTCATTCCGATAAAATATGTTGCAAAAACAGGGGTCTGGCCAGTTAATGCATCAAACTTTTTGCAACCTTATGTATAAAAAAGGGCGAACAACCAAAAGAACTCCGATAACACTTGTGTAGTGTGCCGGGAAGAACTATCAAGATATCATGAGCGCGAATTTTAGATCCAAAAAGTAGCGTCACTTTTGAGCATTGTTCGAGACATGAATAAAAAACCCTCGGCACAAAATAAGGAATTGGTGAAGCAGACTTGACCAGAACCTCGGAAAACGTATAAAAGCCGTGACCAATAACAGATCGCTCTCTTTTGTGAATTTTGATTAGCAATCGATACAGTTGCTCTATTGTGCTCTCTTTTGTGATTTTGATTATCAATCCGTACTGTTAAAGTGTGATTATCATATTAGAATCAAAGTGAAATAATTATTATCCGAGTTCAAGTCAGATTTGTGTATGTGAAGTAACAATAGTGTTTGTGTTTGTGAATTTAACATAAGGTGAATGATGGCTTAATATTTAATTTTCGGGCATTACGATATATCTTCCGATCTGACCGAAATTTTAACCGTTCAAAATATCGTAGTGTGATTTGAACAGTTCACGTATTATTGCTATCTAAATATTCACCGAATACCGCTCATTATGCTAGGACCTGTTTGATTTGTATTTTCCGCAAATTGACAAATGTGAATCATTTGTCAACCGATTCCGTAACGTTGGATTGAATTTCAATAATGAACATATCGCAACAATGGATATGTTGTACCATTTTTCATATACCGTTTGAGCTTCATAACATTTTCCGCCTGGGTGTAATTTTTATGAAATAGTACCGTTCAATTGCATTTATATTGATTATTCCGAAAGTGTACTCATAATAATCATTATATATTTTGATATTTGGAATTCCCTGTTTTATAAATTATTTCTGCTCCATATTCAAACGAGCCAAATGTTAACCAAGTATCAATTGTAACTAAAGCCTACAATTTTGATACTGTTTTCTGCCCAATGGACTCTGGTTATACTTCACTGTAGCTACCCTAGGGACAAGGCTATCTATAGATAGCATAGTGACAAGACTTGTGGTGAAGACCCCAGCAGAAGTCTTCTAAAAGGAGTAAACCCTTAGAAAAATCTGGCGCCCGAGGAGTAGGAGCTCACCGCAGTAAGCGAAATACCGAAAAGCGACAAGGTTCACGTCATAAAACCATGAAGCTATATGCTACAGAGCTAACCTTAGTCACAACTATAGAGCTATAGGTTATAGAGCTGACCTAAGTCGCAGAGCATCATGGTGACTGGAAGAGTTAATGTTAATTTCCATATTTTTGATGTGGGGAAAATCAATATGATGCATACAAATTGGGGTGTGGGGAACATCAAACTATAGCTTCATGTGTATCAAAACACATGATTATTTTTGACGAGTAAGTGGTGTATTGAATTGAAGATCCGGCGAACATAGTTTGCGAACGATAATTACGTCACTGCTTCAAACCGATAGTAGTAAATGATTCAATCCGACGACCATAGTTTACGAACGATGATGATGTCGCCAGCGACGGCTACTGATTCAACCCGGCGACCATGGTTTACGAACGATGATGACGTCACCAGTCCGGCGATTATAGTTTACGAACGATGATGGGCGGATAAGTAATAAAATGTGAATAATTATAATGATTGTAAGACATTCATGCACATGTTTTATTGCGTGATTCAACACTTCGACACGTGCTCCAATACTCAGACACGTGTTAAGCACGTGCTTCAATATTCAGACATGTGCTTCAACATTCAGACACGTTTTCAGACACGTGTTCAGACACGTGCTCCGACACTTGCTTCATTATTCAGACAAGTGTTCAGACATGTGCTTCAACATTTAGATACGTGTTTCAATATTAGGACACGTGTTAGTAGATACAATGGGCTACCTTTGAGGCAGGAAGTATGACGTCACATCCGGTGTTTGTAAATAGTGTTATCGGGTGAACAGCGTTATCGGGTAGATAGCGTTATCAGTGATTGTGAGTCACCCGGTCTGGCGATGGGCTCCCAGTGTGTGTAGTGTTATCGGGTAGATAGCGTTATCGAGTAGATAGCATTATCAGTGGTTGCGAGTTTGGTTGTTTGTGGAGAGTGTGTTATGTTGTATATAGAGGTTGTTTATAAGAGAGATCCTAGACACGTGGTTTCGAACAAGGTGTCATGTCAGCTATCACGTGATCCTTCGGTGTTATGGCGCCTGTCACGTGATCCTTCGGCGGTCAACGAGGTGTTATGGCGTGTCACATCGCCGAAGTGGCTATCATAGGTTTCTTAAACGACTGTGTCTGTCACGCAGGTCTCAAACGAGGTATCATGGCGTCTGTCATGTGTTCCATAGACGAGGTGGCTATCATGTGTTCCTTAAACGAGGTGTCTGTCGTCACGCAGGTCTTAAACGAGGTATCATGGCGGTTGTCACGTGTGAATCCATCATAACGTCTATGACGTGTACATCAAATGAATCAATAAAAAAAATGGTATTCTTTGTTGAGAAAGATTGAGAGGTATCCAAACCCGCGTCATTTTTCATCTGAAAATGTTCATGATTTTATCATTTTTCATGTATACTCACCAGTTCGATCCACCTCTTATCTCTCACCCGCAAGAATACCATTTAACTTTGATTGTATGCTTTAGGTTGAAACAGTCAATAGCTTGACATGCGCAGGGTATGAGGGAGTGTGTTGTTGTGTGTGACTGCTCCAACTAAATCGAACTCTAATCAGTTCGTGATAATGTCTCCTCGATTATACAACAGTTTTATTCATAGTGTGCTTACCATCGTGTACGATGCGAAGAAATTCGTAATAAGCGTATGTCCGCATAATTTGATGAAAATCCTCGGAAAATTACAATAATAACGCAATCGTTATCGTTTCGAGCACGTACCAATCGAATCGTTTGTCGTCCGATCGTGATTCGGGTGTAATCGTTGAAAATGTTGAAAATATACTTGAGTGGGATCAGTAGGGGTACCGTCACTTGGGCCCGCCCGACAGAGAGCCTTATCAGATGTAGGCAACCAGTAGTGCATGCACGATCTCCTTATCAGACGACCTTGGGGTTCCTTATCAGTTACGGTTGGTAGTTCCAGACAGGTTATGAGGTAGTTCCAGACGGGTTATAGGGGTAGTTCCTTGGTGGTAGAGCGATCAGCCTGTATATATACAAGATCTCACGAATCAGCTTGTAAGTGGGGACATACACAAGGTCTCAAAAAGACACGAGAGTCGAGATGAATATTTATAGAAATAAACTACATTCTTAAAATAATCAAATTTATCGTTCTATAGTAGCATTCGTGGTTAAACGGATGTTTGTGAAACATATCGCTAGCGTATTAAGATTGCAACGATGTGCTATAGAAGCCGCAAATATTTTGATAATCAACACTTGTTAATATTGACCAGGCTCGGACTGGCCCCCAAACACTTGTTTCTCCACGCTTCAAAAATTCCACGATTGTAGATATACATATATGCTAAGCCGATAGAACATGTTAATAATCATTCTATGCTACCTCGCAAACCAGGCGAACGAATATCTAGAGCACAAAGCAACCTATACACTCATGTGATCGAGCTTAGCGATCAGCAAGCGTGACGAAAGCCTGACGAAAGCGTGTAGAAAACGACAGAGAAAACGATTAAAACGACTCGAAAAACGATTAAAACGACATGAAAAACGATTAAAACGACATGAAAAACGATTAAAACGACATGAAAAACGATTAAAACGATTAAAACGACATGAAAAACGATTAAAACGACATGAAAAACGATTAAAACGACATGAAAAACGATTAAAACGACATGAAAAACGATTAAAACGACATGAAAAACGATTCAAACGACATGAAAAACGATTAAAACGACATGAAAAACGAATAAAACGACATGAAAAACGATTAAAACGACATGAAAAACGATTAAAACGACATGAAAAACGATTAAAACGCCATGAAAAACGATTAAAACGACATGAAAAACGATTAAAGCGACATGAAAAACGATTAAAACGCCATGAAAAACGATTAAAACGACATGAAAAACGAATAAAACGACATGAAAAACGATTAAAACGACATGAAAGCGTGACCAAAACGACTCGAAAGCGTGTTGCCTGTGGGTCGTACAAGGCATGGCAGCCCAACGAAATTCCACGAGTTAGTGTTTGTAACATATAGTTAGAACTCACATAATATTATATCATGGGATATAACCCGAATAGATAGATCACCTTATTGCAACTACCATGATTTACAAAATTTTAGACTTATACCTAAACCCACCCCTTAAGCTAGATTATGAAATACATAGCTGTTGCTGAATATAAGTACATTTAACATTTAGTTATTGAAATAATAATTATTGTAAGTATGATTTCACATTATTAGAATCTAATGGGATAGTTTGAACCAGTCATCAGTTAGAAAAGAAAATACACATAGAAAATATACAATTTTCCAGTATACTCTCTCTCACAGAGGTGAGTTACTTGTTTGTGAGACACCATTGAATATAATCACATTTAACATCTAGTTCTAAGCATCTTATATGGCTAGTGTGTGTTCCATTCTACATATAGCTGTAATATTATTGATATCTATTCACATGTAGCTATTATTATTGATATCTATTTACATATAGTTACAATATACCACTTCATCCAATGGACACGATCTACGAATGTAGATGTTTAAGAGTTTCAGGTAGAGAAGTCATTATGTTAGATATATATATATATATATATATATATATATATATATATATATATATATATATATATATATATATATATAAGAGTTTCAGATGGGTAAGGCATTATGTGTAAAGTTGTCGATAGAGCAACATGTTATTATTCATTCTATGCTTCGTCGGAGTCCAAGCGAACGAATATCTAGTAAAATATGGATATATGACCGAAAATTCCAACATATTGAGTGAAACAGAGGATGCATTGAGAGTGTTTCAAGAATTCTATAGACTGCCAATAGATGGTACCCTAAATAATGAGACTTTGAAATTGATGAATACGAAAAGGTGCGGAGTGGCTGATGATCCTTCTCAATACAGAACAACATCCAGATGATTGAAGTCGATATTGACATGGAGATTCAGATTTGCCTCAACTCAACTGCTTAGATTGACCACAGAGGTATTTGAAGTGTGGAGCAAATATTCTGGACTGAGCTTTGAATATACAGGTAGTAACACAACCGATATACTCATCTCGTATCAGAAAGGAATGCATCGTAGAGTTACGAACAATGGTGTGTGTTCAGGGTTGTTTGACGGACCTGGAACGATTCTCGCACACTCGGATTTTCCAACAAGCGATGGGTCAACGGTCGAAATACATTGGGATCGAGATGAAAACTGGTGTGAATCAAAAACGAAGCCCGCTTATAACGAATCAAGTTTGTTTGCTGTACTATTACATGAAATCGGCCACGCAATAGGACTAACTCATACGGGCAATGTCGAGTCTGTAATGTTTGCATTTTACGAAGAACCTAGAGACTTTTCTAATATTACTTTGAGTAACGACGATACTTATGGTGTACAGAGTCTACATGGAAAACCAACAACGACCAATAGGCCTGTGTCCCCAAAACATACATCCATCACTACCACCACTACAACCAAACCACCCACCCCTCCAGATATATGTAATATGAAGAGACTGCACACCTTCCTGGTGGTGAACCAGCGCTTGTATATTTTCTATGGAAAGTGGGTTTGGGTAATGGAATTAGAAACGAAAATTATGGAGCAGCCAATGTTAATTACCGATTGGCTACCGTTTTTACCGGCCAACTTCCGAAAAATATCTGCAATTTATCAAAGACCCTCAGGAGAGATTGTATTCTTCATAGATAGAATGGTATATATGATGGAATTTCCTAGCTTACAGTTGATTAAAGGCTGGCCAAAATCCTATTCAAATGCATTGAGGGTACCTAATGTTCATATACAGGGTGTGGTGAGCTCATATACAGGGCGTACATATATTTTTTACAACAATTATTATTTCGCCGAAATCAACGAGTGTGACTTCACAACGAAATATCACGGACTGATAACAAAACTCTTTTATACTGCCCCTACACCCATCTCGGCCGCATTTCGCTACATCGACGGAATACTATATTTTTTCCAGAAAGATATGGTTTATCAATACAACGAGTTTCTTCATACCCTGGTGAAAGTGGAAAAATTCAACTCAAACATTTTCGGAATACAATGTCCAAATGTGAGCTTGCTCGACCAGTTGAAAGAATTGTTGCGTGAGATTCTATCAAGACATACACCCGAAACCCTACTCTCCCCAGAAGAGGAAGATGATGAAGAAGAAGACATTGAACAACAACAGCAGGTGGTTTGAGTATATATAATAGAACGATCAATGGAGGTGTCAGTTATTAATCAGGTGTCGTAGCGAACACACAAGCTAAACATGTACTTCTGCGAGTTATGCCAAAAAAGCTATACTAGAAAGTACGCTGTGAAAAGGCATGAAATAAGTAAACACTCCGATATGAAATTATCTTTCTTGATGCAGTTCACACCGGTGTTTGATCGAATGATGCTTCGGGCATTCCAACAGGCACCCTACGGAGCCCTAGGTCAGAAATTCCTACTTGAACATAACCTCTCAGGAAAAAACATACAAAATGTTTTGAGGATAGAGGCAAAATTCCAATATTGTACACCACAAAGCATTCACCTTTTCGATTCTGTTGAAATTCAAGGTCAGGAATGGACTACGGAAAATATAGTTGAGCCTATTTGGAGGGCGATGGAGCGGGTAGAAAAGGATGGGAATGTCGTTGTAAACATGTGTTTCATCAAAGGATACTCAGATAAGCCTCCATTCATTGAAAATAAATCTACATCATCTGTAAAAATCAACAATAGACTGTATAGTATGGATGAAAATTGTAAATTAACGTTTGTAGATGAAGTAGAAGAAGATATCCCAGGCTTCAGAAATATGTAATTTCAATAAATGTTATTGTACATAAGGATTCTGGAATATGTAATTTCAATAAAGATTGATACATATAAAGAGTTTTATTCCTCATCCTACCATATAACCCCATCCTACTGATAAAATTCACCGTCTAAAAACGACGAAAAAAGTAGTGTAGTTCTATAATTTTCACAAGTTACCCCTTTTTCGAGATATTTCTCAAGGAAATTCCACGAAAGAAGAGTTGGGTGTTGGAATTATCGAATATTCGGCGATATCAAGGGTGTGAGGGTAAATCAGCTGTAGAAATTACCCCACTATTATTACCTTTTTATTTGAGAATATCCATATTTCCCATGTAACGGCTTATAGCCTAAGACTATCTTGTATGCAACATTGTTATCATTTGAGAGCCTACGAGAGCTTGTATGTTGGTTGAGGCTAAATGAATATGATTGATTATTATTACCTATAGAGATTCATTTATTTGAAATTCTTCAAGCTTGAGATTTATAACCCACATGATAGGTTATTTATTATTTTCACAGCCGTTGTTCTGAATGTGACAACTTTATCGGCTTCAACACTCGAGATGAGAGAGCACCGCAAACTGTTTGATAACAGCTACTACATACTATAATATTTGGTTTGAAAAGATTACATAATATCTAATATATACATTGTAAATCATCAGTTGTTTTATCGGAGAATATATGCAAACAGGTAATAAAAACAAAAGTATATTTATAATTATATTTATTAATTAGATAGTAACATAAATTTTTGTTTCTAGCTCTGAAACTATATTTAAAATTTAGATTACAATCCTGATGGCTGATCCAGGGGACTGTCCTCTACCAAATGACTCGTTCATTATTGTGATGTCTTGTGGACAGTCCCTGGATCGAAGATGGGGGCTCCAAGGGTTATAGCTGCCGGAGCGGGGGTGGGGGCTCTGCCACGGTCGGGATGGATAGCTGCCTGATGAGAGCCCCCTTTGAGGTAGGTTATCCAGGGGCTTCAGGGATAGATAGCTGCCTGATTGGGTGCAGCCCCCGGACCGGGGGATGTGGGTGCTCCAGGGAATGATAGCTGCCGCCCTGGAGCGGGGTAGGGGGCTCAGGCATGGACGGAATGGTTTAGCTGCCTGATGAGAGCCCCCTTTTTTGATATTCAGAAGTTCCAGTCCTGTTGTTATACCCCAACTGTAAAAGAAAGAAAAACATGAGAAAAATCTCAGTAACCTACATTATAATATGTATAAATCGATCAAGGGATAGACAAATTTTCCGTAGAAAGACTGTTGTTGCGAGCGTTAGAGGCTGCTGATATAGACGGCTGGTGTTCTGAAGAAGCGTGTTTCTGATGATCGAAGCGTAGCGACAGCTTGGTTGATAGAAGTGTTGACGAGGTAGAAGCGTTAGAGACTTCTTGGAGACTTCTTGATTTAACAACATGGGCGATAGACGTGTTGAAGTGTTAGAGACTTCTTGGCCCTTTAGCGTTAGAAGCTTCTTGTTGTTGACGGGGAGCGTTAGAGGCTTCTTGACACAGACTGATGGTGTGAGAGGCTCCTGGCTGTCATTGCGGCAGAGGCTGTTTGTTTTTCGATCGAAATATGTCTTAGTCTCTTTCGATTATAAAGAATCAGATCCGTACTCAAACATGTATAATATAAATATCAAATTCGGCACTGAATATTCGAAATAATAGCATTTCTGTAACAAAAGATCTGCGAGAAGATAGGTAACCTACTTGGGTTATTTTAAAAAAGCAAGGATCATCTGATAAATACACGGGTTTTTAGACACTGTTGTAGTGCGTATGCTTAAGAAAAAAAACAAGAGTGGAAACAGGCAGCTAGCACTCCGAGAAGATTACCCTACACTTCTGATAATGAACAAAACAGTTTCAACAGTTTAGAACCAACAGGTATTGGCAAAAGTGGAAACAGGCAGCTAGCACACCAAGAAGATTACCCTACACTTCTGATAATGAACAAAACAGTTTCAACAGTTTAGAACCAACAGATATTGGTAAAATTGGAAACTAGGCGCTAGAGAGAGTAGTGATTCAGCTATCGCGCTTCCTCAGCAAGTATTCACCATCATGAATGAGTCGTTTGGTTGAGGACCGGCATATAAGAGACATAAGATGTTCTCCATAAGCCAGAACAGGCAGCTATCTCACCTGACATAAGGCTTGATAAAATGCTCGGAAATGAACGAGTCGTAAGCATAGGACAACAGAAGATAGGGCCTACCATCACAATATTGAACGATTCGTTTGATAGGGTCAGGCTCATGCCAAAATATGACGCAGTCGATACCTGTATGGCTAGCACTTCCTACACCAAGAGCGGTTACAAACGCCCAAACCATTCGGTACAGACGCTGTTGTAGACGCCAACTCAGGGTTAGAACTTCTGAATATCGCGAAATATGTGAAAAACAACTCAAGCAACTAAACTATGGGGTGTACGAACTGGGGAATTTATTAGAATTCTTGTGGCACTAGCGAGTAGTGATTCAGCTATCGCCCCCAGGGACTGTCCACAAGACATCACAATAATGAACGAGTCGTTTGGTTGAGAGTCGGCATATACAGAGACACAAGGTGTTCTTCATAAGCCAGGAGAAAATTGAGCTATCTCCCAATGACGATAAACGTTACTTAATATAGTTGCAACCATAGGGTACACGGTTCCTGTCGATGAACGAGTCGTTTAGTTGAGGATCGGTATATACAGAGATACAAGGTGTTCTTCATAAGCCAGGAGAAGATCGCTTTATCCCATGATGATAAATGGTACTTAATATAGTTGCAACCATAGGGTACACGGTTCCCGTCGATGAACGTCTCGATTGGCTGAGGTCCGGGATATACAGAGAACAGCCTCCTACACTGCTCCAGGGCGGCAGCTATCATTCCCCAGAGAGGTTGCTGGGGAAAGATATAGGACTGATTTTGTGGGCTTCCGAGCTAAATTATTTGCAGTAAAGGTTCTTCGTACTGATGATGTTAGTATTAAGCTTCAGGAACTGAGGAACGCCGAGTATGAAGAGCCCGAAATTGCAGATATAATACGGAATTATGGTATAACAAAAAAAGCGAAGGGTGAAATATTCTGTGGTGAAAACGATAATCAAAGTTCAAACTATAAGAGTGGAGTGGAACTTCTGAATATCAAAAAAAGTATTTGTTAAAATCCTCTCAGGAAATAGCAAAGTGGATAGGTTTCTGTACTAAGTACATTAGGACTTTTTCTGAATATAGCTACGGATCTAGAAACAAAATTTATGCAACCATCTAAACTGTTGTGGGGAACTACAACTCCCCGCCGATAGATCTTTATCTACCTGTGCCGCCGAAGAAGATGAGCGATAAACTGATGTTCGTACTTTGCCAGCTGTGTGGCGAGAAAATGAGCAAAGAGCCTTGCGCTCATAATAAGGCTGAAACTGGGGTATAACAGCAGGAGTGGAACTTCTGAATATTGTTCAGTATAACAGGGGCGAAAATAAGTTTGGTCAACACTCTAAATATCGCTTCAGGTCTAGAAACAAAAATTTATGTAACTATCTAATCATGCCTACGAAGTCTGCAACATCAAAATTGATGGTGACGCTTCATCCCCAAGGAGAAGTATGTAATTCATTACCACGGCCTTAAGCAAGCGTTAGCAAACGGTTTGATCCTAACCAAAATTCATCGTACCCTGAAATTTAAGCAATTTCCGTGGCTTAAAGCCTACATAGATCTCAACACTGACCTCCGAAAGGCCGTGAAGAATGAGTTCGAGAAGAACTTATTCAAATTGATGAATAATGCGGTGTTTGGTAAGACTATGGAACTTCTGAATATCAGTCTGTTATTATTATTTAATGAGCACCTACTATTTGAAGATGTTATACCGATAGTAATGGTTAATATGGGTAATAATCGAACTCAACGGGGCGGAGTCTTAGGAGGGTTGTCAGCTTAGGTGTTAATATCAGCGGACATGAATTCAGGGTTTTCATATATGTTTTTCATCTGTTCATTCCTAGAAACAAGACAATGCAGCTATCTACTAAACCGGCGTGGAATTGCATTGGAAGAAATTGAATAAAATATTAATAATAAATACCCAGCAAAGTTAAAGTTCTACCATAGCGCCTTTTGAGAAACAAAATTTATGCAGGTATCTCACTTGATTTACATGAACTAACGGGCCTGTTAAAATGCTCGATTCTACCACCAAGCCACACATACAGGATAATATAGACGCACTGGAACTTCTGAATATCATCGAGATCTACAACAGCTAGGTATTTTCTGCACATGAGCAATACATCATCTACAATCTCCCCACTAATTTTAGCGATTGAAACCATACAGTTGGAGTAAAACAACAAGGCTGGAGCTTTTGAATATCAAAAAGGTGATCTTGACCCTGGAATTCATGCATTTGATCGGATATCAGAACCCTAAATATGTATACTACACAGGCGATGAACACAGATCGTAATCCTAATACATAAATAATAAAATGTAAGTTACCTTGATTTTAGCTGCCCTGGGGTGTGGTAGCTGAAAATAAAATATAAGCTATTAGAATGCTGGTTTGAAAATTACTCTTATCTAATTCAGTTAGTGGACTTTGCACCTTTCTCATCTATTTCATGTTTCGAGATGAAAACTTTTGACCTTGGAGGTAACTTAATGCCGATTTGAAATGAAAATTACTCTTATCTTATTCAGTTAGCACTCTTATCTATTTCATGTTTCGACACGAAAACTATTGACCTTGGGGTAACTTAATGCTGATTTGAAATGAAAATTACTCTTATCTAATTCAGTTAGTAACGCTCTTATCTATTTCATGTCTCGACACGAAAACTATTGACCTTGAGGTAACGAATCAAATCATCTCTACGATCGTATGTTGCGAAATAATAACCAATCAGATCATCTCCTTTCCGGGCGTTGTCACCTATAGATAGGGGCAAGTGTCGCATCCTCCCTCATTATCATCGTAACACCTCAACTGTGCAGACGTGCTTGTATGTGAGTATCCTTTCTCTCTTATTCTGCTCTGTATAATTTTGATTCTATTATCAGTTGTTTTTACAGCTAAAGTAATTAGACATTCCTATCATATTTGAGCGCTTCAATTATCATTTTGAATTGCAGTTGTTTTCACGACTAATTCCTATCATATACATATTCGAGTGCTTCAATTGTTTTACACTTTCAATGGAGAAGTTTTTAATAATTAAAGATAGCGTGAGGAAAATAAAGCGCTTCGGATTACAGGGGCGTACTCTTGAATTTAAAATTCGTGAGTTACCTCAATCTGGAGAACCTGTGAGCTGAATAAAAGATGCCCTGACGGGTATTATCCAGCGGGGAACAGAAGGTTTGAGACCTACCGATCAGGTGGGTTTCACATTCTGTTCGAAAGATTTCGCTCGTGGCCCAGGATGGGTGGATTTCAAGGCTGCTAGCGAGGTTACAGTAGACGAAATATGAGCTCGAATTTCTTCCATTTACCAGTCTAATTCTTGTGGGCTTAATACCTTCTGTTCAGGCGTAACATCGATAAGAATGGCTGTAGGTAAAGGCCGGGGCGCTAACTACAATACATTTGACGAAGAATGTGCCCAACGCAGAGGTATTATCTCTATAAATAATAAAGATAATCTCTGCCTACCTCGAGCCCTAGCTGTAGCTATCGCTTATACGGAAAAAGATCCAGAGTTAAAGGCGGTGAGACGAGCCACAGGCAGGCTTCAGAGGGAACTGGCCCTAGAATTGATTTCGGAGTCGGGTGTGATTATACCCGAGGAAGGCTGTGGGATACCGGAGCTGCAACAGTTCCAAGCTCACCTCTCTGCCTATAAAATCGTTGTGTACCAGTAACAAAAGGCGGTGACGTCATTCTCAAAGGCGACGGCCGTGGCCCCTCATTGAATTTACTTTTCAACGATGGTCATTACAACGTTATTACCTCTCTCACAGCTGCTTTTTGCTGCGTATATTTCTGCGAGGAGTGTCACGCCCCCTATGAGCATAAGCGTGAACATAGGTGTGGGGGCACATGCTCAGGATGCCGGCAGACCCCAGTCTGTCCTGAGGCAAAGAAGCAGAAATGTGCGGATTGCTTACGGAGTTTCAAAGGCCCCACATGCATTGAAAAACACAAAAAACAGGGGTCTGCAGGCAAATACACTGTTTGCGAGAGTATCAGACTTTGCCCCTTATGCCTGAAAACAATCAGAGCTGATCGTGAGCATTCTTGCGAGGAGATTTTCTGTAAAATCTGTAACAAACATGTACCCGCTGATCACTTATGTTTCATTCAGCCTGACACCGGCAAGCCTAAGTGTGACGATCTGCTATTCCTGTTTTACGATCTGGAGACACGCCAGGAAAAAGTTTTACCTGATGGCTCTCTATTGCACGAGCCGAATCTATGTGTCTTTAGACAATGCTGTGATGTATGTATCGATATGGCAGATGACATTCGTATTTGTTCGAAATGCTGTGTAAGACTGCAAGTACTCCAAAAGAATCCCATAGAGAGATTAATGGAATATATATTGAATCAGCGTAAAATTTTTGAAAAAGTAATCGTTATGGCTCATAATGGGGGCGGATTTGATCATCAGTTCATTCTTAATTATATTTTGACAAAAACCAATTTAAAACCCGAGCTGATTATGCGTGGCACCAAATTGATTTCTATGGTGGTGGGAAACGTAAAATTTTTAGATTCTTTGAATTATTTCCCCATGGCTTTATCAAAATTACCTAAAGCTTTCGGCTTTACTGAATTGAAAAAGGGGTACTTTCCGCATTTGTTCAATCGTATGGAAAATCAGAATTATGAAGGTCCCATCCCTTCAGTTGAATATTACGACCCGGACAATATGAAACCTGAAGATCGTGAAAAATTAATAGCCTGGCATACTACCCTGGTGAATGAGAATTATACTTTCAATTTTCAGCGGGAGATCGTGGCCTACTGCATATCAGATGTGCAGATTTTGGCTCGATCCTGTCTGAAATTGCGCCAACAGATGTTGACGGAGACTAACGTTTGCCCATTCACCGAAGCATGCACTATAGCCAGTGCGTGTAATAAAGTATTCCGTCGAAATTTCCTCAAACCAAACACCATTGGTATCATACCAAAAAATGGGTATCGCGCTAAGGATATTCAATCCAAAATAGCAATACAGTGGCTGTTGTGGGAAGAAAAACAGAGAGGTATTGTTATTCAACACGCTGCAAAACATCGCGAGGCTGTCGTTGCAGGTGTAAAAGTTGACGGGTGGTGTCCGGAAACCAATCAGGTGTTCGAATTTCAAGGTTGTTACTACCACGACTGCTCCCGATGTTTCAAAGAACAGCGTGATAAACCTTTGAGTGATAATCCCTCAGAAACATTCAACACCCGCTATGAATCCACACTTGCTAAAACTGACAGAATTCGCTCATTTGGATATGAGATAGTTCAGATGTGGGAGTGTGAGTTCCGCAAAAATTTAATCTCAGGAGAGATTAAAGAGTATACGGAAAATCACCCCCTTCTTTCCGTTCTCCCACTGAACCCTAGAGATGCGTTCTTTGGGGGTAGGACTGGCAATACCGTTGAGTATTACACATGCCGTGAGGGGGAGAAAATCAAGTATCTTGATGTCTGTTCGCTGTATCCCTGGGTGTGTAAATATGGGAAATTTCCTATAGGACACCCCAAGGTGTATGTAGATGAGGAATGTAGCACACTTGCTTTACATGAAACATCGGGGTTGATAAAATGCACAATTCTGCCCCCGGGAGATCTTTATCTACCCGTACTACCAATGAAAATGAACGACAAACTGATGTTCGTTCTATGTCAGCTGTGCGGTGAGAAAATGAACAAACAGCCTTGTACTCATAATAAGGCTGAAAGATCATTAATTGGCACATGGACTCTGGATGAGGTCATAAAGGCCCTAGAAAAGGGGTACATCATCCAGAAAATCCATGAAATCTGGGTGTATGACACCACACAGTATGGTGAAAATGTTACAGGTTTATTCACCGGCATGATGAATAAATTCATTAAAATAAAACAGGAATCCTCGGGCTGGCCTGGTAATTGTTGTACTCAAGCCGAAAAAGATCGTTACATCGAGGAGTACCTTCTACGTGAGGATGTGGTACTAGAGTTTTCCAACATTGTAAATAACCCTGGACTACGTTGTTTAGCTAAGTTGATGCTAAATTCGTTTTGGGGCAAGTTTGGTCAGAGGGAAAACCAACCCAAAACCAAAATTATCAATCAGCCAGCAGAGTTATTCAACCTGCTCACTTCGCCCTCATTTGTGGTTAACACAGTGATACCTGTTAATGAGGAGACCCTCATAGTAAATTACGAAGAGCGAGAGGAGGTTTTTTCACCACTTTCCACAGTAAATGTGGTTATAGCGGCCTTCGTAACAGCCCAAGCTCGCCTGAAATTGTACAGTTATTTGGAAAAACTGGAGATAAGAGTCCTGTATTTTGATACAGATTCAATCATCTACGTTTCGAGAGAGGGTGAGTGAGAACCACCCACAGGGTCGTTTCTAGGAGAAATGACCTACGCCTACAAGGTTTGGTCCACAGCAGCTGCAGAGTATATAAACACTTGTAAAGTTAAGGGTATATCCCTTAGTTATGCTGCATCTAAGGTTGTGAATTTCGATTCGATAGTCAAAATGATACTGGATAAGTCCGAGCCTGTATATATAACCTCCCGTCAAATTCGACGCACGAAAGAACACGAAGTTATCTCTGTCGATGTCAGGAAAGAGTACAAACCTGTATCTCTGAAGCGCTTCTTTCCTAACGAAAATACATCTTATCCATATGGATATAAAAGAATAAAGGTTTAGCTGTACATACACTCAATATATTTTTGATTCTGTATATATAGAAATGTCTTTTTTACAATAAATATATAGAATTGTTTCAAATACATTAGCAGTGAAAGGATATTACACACACGTTGAAACGTTTTTCATTTATTTTGAGCTAATAGGTATGTCTTGAATCATCGTTTTGCCATCCTAGTCTATAAGTATAAAAAAGAGGCAATAACAAACATAAAAAAGACCCAATGTTTAAAATGAAAGAGGCAACAAAACATAAAAAGACCCAATATTCAAAAATTACAAAAGAGGCAATAAAAAAAGACCCAATAGGGGGTGAGAAAAGGATGATTCAAACATTTCTATAGTGGATTAGGGCTAAAGGCGAAACCACTTGAAAAAACGCACCTTAACCTTGTACCTCTTGGGGTGGTGGGGAAAACAAGGTTTTTTCTATATATCAAACATTGATTATAAAATGATAATCCTATAAATTACGTTTCAGAATATTTTAATTTGTTCAGAAAAAAGCACTCACCCTGGGGTGCTTGACTATCCCTCCTGGGTGTTGAGCGTCCCTCTGGTGTAGGGTTCGGGATCGCTGCTGGAGCGGCCTATATAAGATGATATAAATAATTAAACTTCAAAATGGTTGAATAATTTAAAACAAGACACTACTAAT
Source organism: Endomychus coccineus (assembly GCA_958510875.1). Lineage (NCBI taxonomy): Eukaryota > Metazoa > Arthropoda > Insecta > Coleoptera > Endomychidae > Endomychus > Endomychus coccineus. Next base: position 100,478,483 of record OY294068.1, on the reverse strand, counting down.
CTCAGGACTCGGCGAAATAGCTTCAGAATAATTACGGGGTAAAATATAAGAACTAGTACTCAAGCAGGAATTTTTTTGATAATTTACTTCTTTCCTTTAAAAATACCTGTAGATGAAGTCTTCACATTTGTTTTATATTACCAATTCATCTGTGGAGAGTGTGGTGTTTTCACATTTATGAAATTTAGGGGTCTTATATTACAAAATACTTTTAGACGAAACCTTCACATTTGATCTTATATAACTAATTTTTATTCAGCGTGAAATTTGAGCGTCTTAATCGTTTTTATATTACTAATTCATCAAAACACATATAGTGTAGCTTTAGAATAATTTTTACATTTTTTCACCTTTGTTCTAAATATTCCTACTAGGCATAATTTATTCCATCTCTCCATACTCAAACGTGGCTTCAAAGCAATTTACCCTGTACCCCTGTTATGGTTTTGGGGGAAATATATATGAAACACCACACACTAAAAGAATAGACTAATTTGTAAATATTTTCTAAAAATTATATATTTTTAAATTATAAACTTAAAGTTATATATATATTTCTGAAAGTATATATTTTTAACTTATAAACCTGAAGTAATATATATTTCAGGATCAAATTTAATAATTTAAAACAGGGCTCCGTATGTAGGAGGTTCAATATATATATATATATATATATATATAGTGAGGAAACTGTGTTCAAATGGGAATTTCGAATAATTTGCCTATCAATATAGGTATGAGTATATATGCTGTAATTCGTTGAAAATTCGTTCACTAACATATGGTGAAGCTTTTTTACCTCTATTTTTGACCTAAATATTTCTACTGCCTGCAATTTTATTCCGGCTCTCTAGATGGAATAAATAATTTCTAAATTGAATAATTTACAACAAGCCTCTACTAATTAAATAATTTCTAATCTCAGGAAATATTAATTAAATAATTTCTAAATTGAATAATTTAGAACAAACCACTACTAATCTCTGGAAATATATATGTTCATCGAATAACATATAGTGAGAAATATATATATGATAATTATAAGAAAATGTGTTCAAATAGGAAATTGTGAATAATTTAATTCGTTATATTACCATTCACCCTGTGAATGATAAAATAGTTGAAGTAATATATATATTTCAGGATCAAATTTAATAAGAAACTGTATTCAAATGGGAATTTCGAATAATTTGCCTATCAATATAGGTATGAGTATATATGCTGTAATTCGTTGAAAATTCGTTCACTAACATATGGTGAAGCTCTTTTACCTCTATTTTTGACCTAAATATTTCTACTGCCTGCAATTTTATTCCGGCTCTCTAGATGGAATAATTAATTTCTAAATTGAATAACTTAAAACAAGCCTCTACTAATTAAATAATTTCTAATCTCAGGAAATATTAATTAAATAATTTCTAAATTGAATAATTGAAAACAAACCACTACTAATCTCTGGAAATATATATGTTCATCGAATAACATATAGTGAGAAATATATATATGATAATTATAAGAAAATGTGTTCAAATAGGAAATTGTGAATAATTTAATTCTTTATATTACCATTTACCCTGTGAATGATAGAATAGTTGAAGTAATATATATATTTCAGGATCAAATTTAATAAGAAACTGTATTCAAATGGGAATTTCGAATAATTTGCCTATCAATATAGGTATGAGTATATATGCTGTAATTCGTTGAAAATTCGCTCACTAACATATGGTGAAGCTCTTTTACCTCTATTTTTGACCTAAATATTTCTATTGCTTGCAATTTTATTCCGGCTCTCTAGATGGAATAAATAATTTCTAAATTGAATAATTTAAAACAAGCCTCTACTAATTAAATAATTTCTAATCTCAGGAAGTATATATGTTCATTGAATAACATATAGTGAGAAATATATATATGATAATTATAAGAAAATGTGTCCAAATAGGAAATTGTGAATAATTTAATTCTTTATATTACCATTTTCCCTGTGAATGATAAAATAGTTGAAGTAATATATATATTTCAGGATCAAATTTAATAAGAAACTGTATTCAGATTAGAATTTCGAATAATTTGCCTATCAATATAGGTATGAGTATATATGCTGTAATTCGTTGAAAATTCGCTCACTAACATATGGTGAAGCTCTTTAACCTCTATTTTTGACCTAAATATTTCTACTGCTTGCAATTTTATTCCGGCTCTCTAGATGGAATAAATAATTTCTAAATTGAATAATTTAAAACAAGCCTCTACTAATTGAATAATTTCTAATCTCAGGAAGTATATATGTTCATCGAATAACATATAGTGAGAAATATATATATATATGATAATTATAAGAAAATGTGTTCAAATAGGAAATTGTGAATAATTTAATTCTGTATATTACCATTTTCCCTGTGAATGATAAAATAGTTGAAGTAATATATATATTTCAGGATCAAATTTAATAAGAAACTGTATTCAAATGGGAATTTCGAATAATTTGCCTATCAATATAGGTATGAGTATATATGCTGTAATTCGTTGAAAATTCGCTCACTAACATATGGTGAAGCTCTTTTACCTCTATTTTTGACCTAAATATTTCTACTGCTTGCAATTTTATTCCGGCTCTCTAGATGGAATAAATAATTTCTAAATTGAATAATTTAAAACAAGCCTCTACTAATTAAATAATTTCTAATCTCAGGAAGTATATATGTTCATCGAATAACATATAGTGAGAAATATATATATGATAATTATAAGAAAATGTGTTCAAATAGGAAATTGTAAATAATTTAATTCTTTATATTACCATTTTCCCAGTGAATGATAAAATAGTTGAAGTAATATATATATTTCAGGATCAAATTTAATAAGAAACTGTATTCAAATGGGAATTTCGAATAATTTGCCTATCAATATAGGTATGAGTATATATGCTGTAATTCGTTGAAAATTCGCTCACTAACATATGGTGAAGCTCTTTTACCTCTATTTTTGACCTAAATATTTCTACTGCCTGCAATTTTATTCTGGCTCTCTAGATGGAATAGATAATTTCTAAATTGAATAATTTAAAACAAGCCTCTACTAATTAAATAATTTCTAAAATTATATTTTATCTTATACAGCAGGGTTAAATTTAATGATTTAAATCAAAGACACACTGCTTATCTCTGGAAGTATATAGGTGATTACGAATATTTTTATCGGCTTGTTGTAACTCTTTTCATAGTTATTCCTAGGATGGCAAAATAGCTGAAGTATTCACATTGGGTTTTTATATTACTAATGGATAATTATATGATAAGTGTAGTAATTCGTTGGAGTGCCATTTATTTTAAAACCAAAAACATATAATGAGAATTTCAAGAAAATTTTTATCATGGAGGTAATTTTACAATTGTAACTCCCTGGAAATTTGTTTTAACTAGAACCAAAGTCATGTTATGGAGCTTTCAGAATGATTTTACATGTAAGTAGAATATTATATGGTGATGTTCTTTTTTTAAACATGTTCAAATAAAAATTCAGAATAATATTCAGACCCCTTTTTAAAAGGTTATTAAACTGTAGTTATATTTTCATGGAGTTGGATGCTCTGTTTTTTCGGCTCACACCTCATTCAATCTGAAAGAGCTTATCTGTACATATTTCAAAAGGTTGGAACAAATCTTGACATTGAGTAATTTTCATATTTTTTACCGCCAAAATATATTCTGAGAATTCAAAAATATTTCTACCTTCATAATAGTTAACTATCGGCCAACTTCTTTTAGATTCATTATAACAATAGGGTAAAAATATCAAAAGAGTGCTCACCTTCGAACACATACACACACATGTTTAAGGCACTGCTGGTCTTGAGAAATGAAGTCTTCAGCCTTTAGTTTCCACTTATGAAGACCCACGCGACTATGTAAATCCGTTCACACGGTTTTGAGCGGAAACCGCTGGTTTGCTGTTGAACGGAGTTTGATATAATTTATCTATCCATTCGTATACCGTTTTTATCGCGGGTACAATTTATAATCGGTTGAATATAATTATCGCATGTTTCATAAATGAAATAAGACACACCATCGTTTACGATAATAATAATTCTACAGTGTAATATATATTTAACAAATATACAAGGATCGATCGTTTACTTATTGAGTAGAGTTCTTCCACCGAGCTGATGGACTCAAACCATAATCTCTTGTCACCCATATATTTTATAAATGTTCGCAAATATTCAACTGAATGTTAAAAAGCGCTTATGTTCAGACTATTCAGGTTATTTCCTATGATATAATATTAGATTCTAATAATGAGAAATGGGTATATTGTAACTATATGTAAAAAGATATCAATAATAATAACTACATGTGAATAAATATCAATAATAATAACTACATGTGAATAGATATCAATAATATTACAGCTATATGTAAAATGAAACACACTAATCATATAAGCTGCTTACAACTAGATGTTAAATGTGATTATATTCAAAGGTGTCTCACAAACAAGTAACTAACCTTCAAACTATCCCATTAGATTCTAATAATGTGAACTCATACTAACAATAATTATTATTTCAATAACTAAATGTTAAATGTACTTATATTCAGCAACAGCTATGTATTTCATAATCTAGCTTAAGGGGTGGGTTTAGGTATAAGTCTAAAATCTTGTAAATCATGGTAGTTGCAATAAGGTGATCTATCTATTCAGGTTATATCCCATGATATAATATTATGTGAGTTCTAACTATATGTTACAAACACTAACTCGTGGAATTTCGTTGGGCTGCCATGCCTTGTACAACCCACGTCGTTTTAATCGTTTTTCATGTCGTTTTAATCGTTTTTCATGTCGTTTTAATCGTTTTTCATGTCGCTTCAATCGTTTTTCATGTCGTTTTAATCGTTTTTCATGTCGTTTTAATCGTTTTTCATGTCGTTTTAATCGTTTTTCATGTCGTTTAAATCGTTTTTCATCTCGTTTTAATCGTTTTAATCGTTCTTCATGTCGTTTTAATCGTTTTTCATGTCGTTTTAATCGTTTTTCATGTCGCTTTAATCGTTTTTCATGTCGTTTTAATCGTTTTTCATGTCGTTTTAATCGTTTTTCATTTCGTTTTAATCGTTTCTCATGTCGTTCTAATCGTTTTTCATCACGCTTGCTGATCGCTAACCTCCATCACATGAGTGTATAGGTTGCTTTGTGCTCTAGATATTCGTTCGCCTGGTTTGCGAGGTAGCATAGAATGATTTATAACATGTTGTTCTATCGGCTCAGCATATATGTATATCTACAATCGTGGAATTTTTGAAGCGTGGAGAAACAAACGTTTTGGGGCCAGTCCGAGCCTGGTCAATATTAACAAGTGTTGATTATCAAAATATTTGCGGCTTCTATAGCACATCGTTGCAATCTTAATACGCTAGCGATATGTTTCACAAACATCCGTTTAACCACGAATGCTACTATAGAACGATAAATTTGATTATTTTAAGAATGTAGTTTATTTCCATAAATATTCATCTCGACTCTCGTGTCTTTTTGAGACCTTGTGTATGTCCCCACTTACAAGCTGATTCGTGAGATCTTGTATATATACAGGCTGATCGCTCTACCACCAAGGAACTACCCCCATAACCCGTCTGGAACTACCCCATAACCTGTCTGGAACTACCAACCGTAACTGATAAGGAACCCCAAGGTCGTCTGATAAGGAGATCGTGCATGCACTACTGGTTGCCTACATCTGATAAGGCTCTCTGCCGGGCGGGCCCAAGTGACGGTACCCCTACTGGGATGAGTAAACTGAACGACTTTGTTGCGTTCAATATAACACTCTCTTCCGGATAAGTACAGCTGGCCATAGACATATGCGTCAAATCTGTGGGAGAATAACATGTGAATCCTCGCACAGCGCTAACTATTCCAGGGTCAAGTACAGTTTCGATGTCTCTACCGCGCTCGCTGTAGGAACACGAGTCGAAAAGAAAAGGCCCATAATCAGGTACCAATATTACATTCCCCACTCCATTAACTTCGAATTTCCCTTTGATCGCCTACAGAGTATCTTTCAAAGCGAAAAAAGCGTCTACTTGATTTATTCCAAACTCTATGATATCGCTGTTATTAAATGCCTTGACGGATGGTGTAATCGATCTGTACTCGGCTTTTCGAATCGATTCATCAAATTTCGGTTCATGGTTTATATCGAAAATAGGTGAGATGATCGCTGTATGATGAACATCTCTGGCATCGCTACTGTTACGTGCATACTTCATTTTGGATAATGACATTCTTGTTTAAGACGAAACCCCAATGATTCCAAAATTACGATGTTAGCTCTGGTGAGTAGATCACGCACTTCAGGTGTTTTGTTGAAGACTGATGATGATGTGGTGGGGGAAATGTTTTTATTGTTGTTGTTGTTGTCCACAAACAACCCCATATTTTCTATACTTCTTGTAAATGTAAATGTAGAATAATTTCTTCACCACGAAAGTTTATTGGTTTCAAATGCTGATCTAAAGCTAGTACGGTTATGTTGATGATCTCTCCGATATCGGATACTGGTAGATAGAGAGAATTTTTCGGACGCTCCACAATCCTATAGGCGGGGTCGATGGTGATAGGAAAATCGTAGATCGTATGCGCAGATCTATTTCGATAGAAGGCTCCCACTGTAATGTTCGACTCGAAACGTATGTTGGTGACTTTCATTATGTTGACAGATAAATCAGTGACGTGCACCACACCCTTCTTCAATATCTCCCACGAAAATCCTAATATTTTAGCGAAACTATCGTTTTTTTCAAACGAAATATCGCGATTTTTATGGAATATTTCACACTTCAACGTATTGTTATTCGGTTTCAGCGAGAATATATCTTCTTCAACCTTAAATTTTTTCCTGATAAATTCTTCGATATCGCTTATCTCATAGTTTCCAGCCGAAATTGTTTTCGCTTCAAGAGTCTTAGTCTTTGCTTTTGTTTTATCTCCTTCTACGTAATAGTAAAATTTCTCGTTCCCTATATTGGGTATGGAATTGTATGAATTGAATCCCAACAATGCTAAATAATATTTTTCGTCTGGCCTCAGCACGATCAAATCCTGCGGTGTAAACGAGAATATATGGTTGGTGCTTGTTAACGTGAACAACTGAGACATGATACTAATAAAAATTCATTGAAACATCTCTATTTATATTTTAACATTAATAGATGGAATGAGTATGATCTCATAAAGTATGAGTCGTCTTTGCAAACTTCTTCTATCAACACTTGCTTCTTGTGATGAGTTGTTACCTCGTTCTCCATGATGTGAGAAATCTGCTCAGATAAACATTGAGAACATAGTTTGCGTGGGGGTTGTGGACCATCGCAATCTTCATCGACATGTTCCTTACACTGCATATGACGGTAGAGGTAATCAAACATATGTTCCGGAACCTCATTCTGATTGAGAAACAACACATCCAAATGTTTTAGGATGTATTACATCGTTAGAAACGTTAAATTCTTACGGGTAAGTTAGCTCGTAGGTTTATTGATAGCCTCGATCAAATTACCATAAATAAAATCGATGATTCAAACTACTCCCACTACTACTCTCATTTTCACATATGTATTTTATTACTGCAGAAGTGAAATCCATGGTGGTGTGTGGTTGTTACACTTCGAATAATCGAGTGTGACTGAGAAATTTCAAACACAGCTGTCCACATATCACTTGATTATAGTTCTGATAGGTGTCGTTATTGTAGAAAGTCCTAACGTTCTCACCCAAATATCGAACGAGTTCCTTTGGTGGCTTCAAATTTCCAAAAGAATCAAAATATTCTACATTGTTATCGATTTTTCTGAACGCTACCCGATGCGTTCCATCGTTTTTAGTCAAGTCCAAATTTAGAATGATACATTCACGACGTCTAGGTTTGTGCGGTAGCGTATCTCGCATAAAGAAACCTCGAAAATTTGGGATTTTCATAATTCTAGCGAAACGTATCAAATCTCGATCGTACATTGGTCTATCATCTTGTAGCTTTATTGGAAGTTTTTTTGTTGCTTCTTCAAAAACATTCCATATCCTCCTTTAGCGTTGCGTTTCAAGTATGAACCTTTTCCCAGCGATTCCATAGCTTTGTTGTGACGTTGATCTTCTTCGAACTTCTTTTTGGCATTTTTAGCGTTAACCACCGTATTTGCGATAGCACTTGTACCTCCTGCAACCGATCCTGAAGCTCCTAGAGCTCCTAAGATGGGTAGTAATAGTGGGAGGAATCCTCCAGATTTTGGTAGTGGTATTACTCTTGGTACTCTGATACGCTTTTCACCTCCAGCTCGTTTAATCGCGATCCGTGCGGCTTTCAACCCGTTCATAGCGGACTTTCTCAATAAAGGAGTTGGCTCCATTGACTTTGCGATGCTTCCAACGATATCTTTCCGGAAACAACATCCTCGTTGTCACCTCCGTTTCTTGATACTCATACCCAGTTTTCGTTTAACCTTCATCCCACCGGTAATCAATAAACCAGAGAGTCTATCACCTGCGCTAGCGTCTCTTGATTTAACTCGTTCAGAAGCAGCGTCCTCTAATATTTTATCGGCCTTATGACGTTCCTCCAGAGATTTGTTTTGTGGATAAGCTATATCGTGTTCGCGACAAGCGGAATCTAAAGGATTGATACCTTCATCACCGCGTGCAAGACGCTTTTCCAATTCAGTTCCAGGACCACAGAATTGATATGAAGGAATGTGTAATTCAAACGGGAGCTTGTTTATGAGTGTATTCAATAAACCTCCACCTTGATGAATCAACATTGTTAATGAGCATACGCTCTGGTGATTTTTCCTTTCATACGAAGCATGGTATTCATTTTTGGCTGTGTGAGGAAGATGTTCGAGAAATTATTAATATCAACGATGGAGTGTTATCACATCGAGTGTATTTTCTCAAACAATTCGATTTTTCTCCATCCTATCACAATGTTATTGATGTGATTAAAAGCATGAGGAATTATGCCAGTGCATTAGAACTCTTATATTGTTTTATCAATATTTCATCGCCAAAAAGTTTATTGACCAATACACTTAAAGAAATGTTATTTTACTATAAAAATAAGGTTTTGTATGATTTAGAACAATAAAATATGATCAACAGTTTTCGTTTTTTATTAAAAAACACATATACATACATCATAGAAAGTTTTCATTAAAACAATTATGTAACATATGAAAACAAATACAACTACAATTAGCATATCAATACAAATATTGAAATTAACACATACATCATAGAAATTCTCTGATAATTTCGAAACTTATCATTAAAGTCAACACGTTATTTTGCGTGATCATAATGATGAATTGAACAAGATCACTATATATTATAGCATAATGGATGTACATAAGGAGGATATTATGAGTAGGCTGCTGGCGTTGAAACAACGTATGACGACAGCCTCGGAGAAAATACCAAATGATGCTACCACCTCTACCCCATAAACCAACCCGAAACAGAAAACTCCAAAGCCTATAAAATATAACCGGTAAAACTGATTTTTAACTAGACAATAATTGAAAAACGATGCAACAAGTTGTCGATGAGATTCATAAGCCAGCCCGAAAAAATTTCAAACGTCGTCGTACAATTTTCAAGGAACTGGATGACTTGTGGCAGATGGATCTAGCCGAAATGGGTAATAATGCTCGTGAAAATCGAGGTTTCAAGTATATTTTGGTGATGATCGATTGCTTCTCGAAATTCGTGTGGACTCGTCCATTGAAAACGAAATCAGCCGAAGAGGTTCGGAAAGCAGTTAATTCTATATTGACAGAGGGAGGAGGAGGAGGACGTGAACCTAGGAATCTGCAAAGCGACCAAGGTGAAGAATTCTTCAATAAGCATGTTGACGAGTTGATGAAAAAACAGAAAATCAACCATAATAATACGGATAGTGTGAAGAAAGCCGCCATTGCTGAACTTGTTATTCGAACCTTGAAATAAGCGCTCTACAAACAATTCAGTTTGAAAGGAAAATATAGATGGATTGATATAGTTCAAGAAATCACGGAAAAATATAATAAACGTGAACAGAACTATAAATATGGCTCCGTTCAAGGTGACAAAACAAAATGAGAGCGTGATATTGAAGCGATCCTACTCATACCTCAAGTTGGCTTCACCACATAAATTCAACGTGGGCGATGTGGTACGTATAAGCAATGCCAAACATATTTCTGAAAAATCGTATACGCCTAATTGGTCGGCGGAGCTCTTTAAAATTATAAAAGTTGAAATCACCAACCCAGTCACGTATCTGCTCGAGGATATGAAGAGCTCCCCAATCAGCGGTTGTTTCTACGAGGAAGAATAGCAGAAGACCAAACAACCTGATGTCTTTTTGATTGAGAAAGTGCTTCGGAAGAAAGATGATAAAATTTACGTCAAATGGTTGGGAATGAAGGAGAAAAGTTGGATTGCTAGAAGTGATATTTTATGATCTGCGCGTGCGTGTGTGATCTTCAGGGTGCATGTTAGAGAAAATCTAACAATCAGTTCAGTTGTAGTAAAATGTCATACCAAGATAGTGGTACATCCGAAGATAGTTCCGAGTCAGATCGAATGTTTGAAGAGTTTGAAATGTTAATTCGGGATGAAAAATCTCTATTGTTGAATACAACATACCCATTGGAGGGGGGTTATGAAATGAAGTGTGGATTGAGTCCTATGCGAATCTTCGCACCAACAATATCACTTATCCATTCTTCACAAAATTGTGAACTCACCTTTGGACTGCTGGTATGACTTCATCGAAATTCTTCGAACTAAAATCAGAGATTTCTTCTCAAGTTCACAAACAAATTTTCATCAAAAATCTTACTACTATTGAAATTAGGCCGCGAAATATAGTGTTGCGCTCCAAATGTTCCATACCATTTATTAACTAATTCAACGCTCCGATGCTCACGTACGTTCTCCATCGATTTCCCAAATATTGCATTTATAATGAGTTTGAAAAGAGCCTCCTCGAATGTATTCGTTGCAGCTGCACGTCATCGTGTATTTAAATCGATAAAGCTTTCAACCAATTGGATTGGCTGAACTTAAGGATTCTATGTACCTTCTTCAACACCATCCCCAACGCTGAACATTGTTTCAAATTCCTATAATGGATTATATATTTAGATTTATTGTATAACGTCGATAATAATTTCGCTTGTTCAGCATTGGGAGGTGTAGAGTGCAATGGACATAGCGGTAAGTCTTTGTGGGTGTCATGTAATTTCTGAGGGTATCCTAGATCTACTTCTAGAACATATCCAACAGGACTTCCATCCGAAATGTCTCTTACATCGGTGTTGAAAACATCATACCATACAAAGTTATCATAAGGTAAATATTGCGCCATAGCCCACCCATATAAATTACAAACATCAAAATACATGAGATAGCTACTTTCCTCTTGTGAATTATAATCTTTCATAAGCTTATTATTAGCAGCCGCGAATCTATTGCTACATTGACTAACACCTCCTAGTATCATCCTTTCTATAAACATAATCATATCTATATATTTTAGAAACTGAAGAGAAAAATTCGTATACTTCAACATACACTCCCATGAGAAGCCAGGTGAAGTGAAATTCTACGTAGGATCAAGTTTATATATCTCTAAACATTTGGCTCTGAAATTTTCAAAAACATCTGCCAACAGCAAAACATCTGTTTCAAGTATAAATCGGAATACTCACCTAAACTACTACAATTGAATTTTTGCCAAACGTTTTGAGCATGTTCATAGTCTCCTTCACTTATTGATTCATCTTTCAATTTATTATAAAAATTTTCGATTGGTGGTAAATTTGGTTCGCTCAATTTATTCCAACTATCTAAATATCTAAATATTCATATGGGAAAAAAATTAAACGTGTGACACTCGGGGACTGCCGCGGTGAAGCTATTGCATAGCACTACGCCACTGGAAGAAGTTGGGCAGAAAAACATCCACTACCTCTTCATAATCTTCACGAATAATGAGTGAAAATTTCTTTGATTTGATCGCATAGAACATAGTAGAAAATGTTCGCAAAAGATGTTTTCTGTACGATAAACAGTTCCGGAGATATTTGCAAAAAACGAAATTTTTGTTTCAGTTTCAACACCCTGTATCTCAAAAACTAAGCGTCTGTGCATATATGTTAATAGGAACTTAGAGTGAACCTAAAAGGCGTCACGTAAGAGTATTATCTTGATCTCTATGAAGAGTATTCTGTGACAAGTGCATAGATAACTCTACTACCGAGAGTAGAGTTATCTATGGTGTCAAGTGTCAGTTGATTTGTAAACACAATTTTATACGAAAGTTTTAACGTTCAGATCTCGATAACGCTTCCGGCTCCGGGATTTTCACGTGGCCTATCGAAATTAAAAGGTTGGAATTGTATAAAAACACAATTGCATGAACGCCAAAGGTCCTATGTAATCAACTACGAACCTTATAATTTTGACATTTGCCTCCAGGGGCTCGCTGCGCGTAAGTTAGAGTTTATACATTTTACCTATAATTTGGGGCCGTTTCGAAACCCGTGCGGCCAGCGGCAGTTGTAATAAAGTATTTTGGGCTATGGGCCGCTAGATTTTACCCGCTTTCGTTATATTTAAGTAGCTAGAAAATTCTCTTTCGTACTTCGCACGTCTAGACCCTAGTAGGTGACAGCTGAGAATACCTCAAACTGTTTTAATTGAATTTTCCTATTTAATTGACATTTTGGGCCCGAGACTATGCTATTTAGTTGGCCCCGTTCATTAACTAACGACATGGAGCGAGAACCGCATGCGATAAATCCTCGTTGAGACGTTTCATGTACCGTAAATTTGCATTGGATGCAATCCAGCTGTTACTGCCCAAGCGAAACAATACTCTTCATAATTTTTAACATTGATAACAGCATGTTCATTCGCAATTTCTTCAGGAAAAACTATAGTTAGAAAGATCCCGAATTAATTACTCCATGTTTATTGATATTTATTTTCAGACTTACTATTATGAGCTAAAACAGGCACTACAAATTTATGTTCATATTGGAAATTAAAATGTTGATGTGTTGAGCCGCGAAAAACCCCAGTGAAATGACAGTGGTCTTTTACACGTATATCCCCATCGGTAAAACATTTTTCACAAATATGACATTTAGTTTCCCCCATTATGAATGATAAATCAACCGCACTCAAACTCATAGATATGTTACTCTTCAATTTTTTCTCTATGAATATACTAATTCTGTCTATTGTTCGGTTAACCATTTGGCTGGTTCTGAACCTCTATAACTATCATATTTCGAAATGGAATCATCGAAATAACATTTCAGATAATAGCCTACACTGTAAGCTTCATGTAATTGTTTTCAGTTGGTGTATGAAGCTGAATTTGATGGAGAACAGTTTTGGATTGGTAGCAATAGAGCCTCAAAATCGAAATAAATCAGAAATGGCAGTGGAATTTTATTTGAATAATTCTTGAAAACTAAATGATCTTCTTTAGATAATTTTATTTAACAAGTATTCATCTTACCACAATCCTCGATACGAGTCTTGTATTTTAAGTCGAGCTGAATTTTTAATCAAGCAATAATGGTATTTAACTATTGGATTAACAAAATTCGAAGTATCTGAAGATTCTACATCGCGATAATATTTATTCTGAATCAACAACAAATTAAAGTGCGTTTCTAGTTTATTTTGTGATAGATATGCAGGAAGAACCTTTAATTTTTCCTTTTCAGCAGCACCATCTGTTTTATCACATTATTCTATTACAAAAACGTGTATGCTTATATTATTCAGCTTCTCGAATAAATGGATTTGTGAAATAGGCATCGGGAAAGTTAAATTTTGTAAATTCAAAACAGTACTAAAATGAGGATATGAAGATGTTCGACTTGAATTTGTGTTAATAGCAGGATGCAATCCAGCTGTTACTGCCCAAGCGAAACAATATTCTTCATAATTTTTAACATTGATAACAGCATGTTTATTCGCAATTTCTTTAGGAAGAACTATAGTTAGAAAGATTTCGAATTAATTACTTCATGTTTATTGATATTTATTTGCAGACTTACTATATTTCTGAGACTCCAATTTGAATCTTTCTCTTGGAATTCTTCTAATTTTGTAGAAAGTTTCTCAATAATATTATCTTTATACCATTCCAATAAATTTGTTGTATTATCTATTCCTATTGATCGTGTATGAAAATATTCAAAATCTGTCTGAATAAGTTCATCGTTAACGTTCCCTTTATTGTACTCGCCACTAAATGTTGAATCAACTTTAATAAAATTATATTCATGAAGGATTTTGGAGATTCTAGTATTGAAAAGATGAAAAGCAACATATAAAAAATTAATTGGGTCTAAATGAGAAATATTGATAATCAATCTGGTTCTTATTCTACATTTAAAATCAGACTGTTCATCCTCTCATCCGATTCTATCACTGGGATTCTTATTTGATGTAGATGGTTTATTTCAAATTTGTAATAAAATTTGGAAACGCTTTATATGACCGATATTTGTCTGAAGTTGATTCTTATTAGCTAAATTCAAATCATCCTCCATCAAATGTCTCGAGAAAGTACGGATATATTTCGTACAAAATTCTATCCATTTAGTCGTTTCCTGATCGGGAAATTTTGACTTATACAAATCTTTTTGAGCCTGATCGATAATTTCAACAATTTCGGTGCTATCTTTGAAATAGAGTCCATGATAATAATAGAACAAAAATCTTACCTCACACCCACCACTTTGAAGTCTGCGAACGCTCTATAGATCTCTCGGAACTCGATTCTTGCTGCTGGATTCAATTTCCCAAAATGTTCCTCTCCTCTATAAATCAGTCCTATACATTGTTTTTCATTGATGCGATCCAACAGAGGTTTGAGTAGTGGTGTTAGACGTTCTGGGAGGAAAACACCGAAATCGTCAATCTCTGCTAGCACAGATTCTCCAAACCGGGTGTTGACAAATTTTGCATCAGTTATCTTATAAACTTTACCTTCTTCGAGCTGGTTAACTTTTTTCGTAGGTAATGTCTGTGATAGAGAACACGAGTTTAATGCTTCCATGCTCATTATGATATGAATATCTATAACAAGGATAAATAATACTCAAAAGAATTCGGTATGTTTCCAAAACATCGATCGAGAAAACAATAGTTAGTAAATGTAATAATCGGTGTGAATCTGAATGTACAATAGTAAGTGAATGTAATAATCGGTGTGAATTTGAGTGAAGAAGTGAAGAGCTAACTTGTTGACATGAAGTTAATTTGAAATGTACCAATTTGAGATAAAAGTTCCCTAAATCGAGTTTATTATGATACGAATCATATTCATTAGAAGTTAGTTTGAAATATATCAACTTGAAATGAGAGTTTTCTCAATCAAAATCGGTGTGAATCTGAGTGTACGATAGTAAGTAAATGTAATAATCGGTGTGAATTTAAGTGAAGAAGTTGACATGAAGTTAATTTGAAATGTACCAATTTGAAATAAAAGTTCCCTAAATCGAGTTTATTATCATACGAATCATATTCATTTGAAATTAATTTCAAATATATCAACTTGAAATCAGAGTTTTCTCAATCAAATTATAATAATAATATAGACTTACCTCAAATTGCACCACACAAAAAACACGAGTTGCTCGTTAGAGAATCAAATGTGTAATGATTAAATTATATTCGAGACAATACCATTTCCACCTTCTTATCAACGCTGCGCGCGATTCCTACAGTTGCCTACATGACACATTCCCAGGCTATTTTGCTAAGTAGTTATATCAATATTAGCACAGGAAACAGTTTACGTTTTCATTTTGTTGTTGACAGGAAATATCATTGATAAGATTAATATTTCAAACTAAGCATTTCATATTATACGTAGATAAAATATCAACCGCATACAATCAGTTGGTTGCAAAACAAAGTGTTATCTGTTTCCGTTTAAAATTGAATACAATCGCTCTATTATCTACCACACAATCTACAAGCTACGACTTGTTGTTGACAGGAAACCTCATTGATAAGATCAATATTTCAAACTGAGCTTTTCTAATTATACGTAGATAAAATCAAACAACCAAACTCACAATCACTGATAACGATATCTACCCGATAACGCTATCTACCCGATAACACTTATTACACACACTGGATGCCGTTCGCTAGACCGGGTGACTCACAATCACTGATAACGTTATCTACCCGATACCACTACACACACTGGATGCTCATCGCCAGACTGGGTGACTCACAATCACTGATAACGCTATCTACCCGATAACGCTGTCAACCCGATAACACTATTTACAAACACCGGATGTGACGGCACACTTCCTGTCCCAAAGGTAGCCCATTGTATCTACTCGTGTTCAGACACGTGTTAAGCACGTGACATATTCGATACCTGTTAGCAGGCAGCGAACAACTATGAACGTTGAATGATTACATTACCACCACCCTGTTTGAGAACTAAAATGCCAAAAATAATAATAATAACATTTATTAGGAAAAATACATTCTGATAGTACATCATTTAGAATTAAAATGACATTATGATTCATGACCTGGTTCTTCACACTAAACTCCGAACTGATCCTGTAATCGGAGAATACTCCATCATACGGTCGTTAATGATGATGCAATAAGCCCGGGTGTTTCTAGGGAAATTCGGGATACTTCTCATCTCTAGTTTGACATCAACTGTTGATGACTTTATAGCATCATTCTGTTTTGAACAATCAATCACAAAAATTGCTCTATTCTTGAATGCTATATAATCTTACATGGGCTCGCTTATTATTTCATTTGAAAATGATCTCTGGGAATCATAGTACATCTGGTATGCTTCCACGTACTGCTGGTCGGTGGAATTCAATTTGATTGCTTCATATGGATAACACTCTGAATTCAAGTATAATTTTACATTTAGCAAGTTTATATTATCGAAATATGTACTGTGCTCAACAGGATTATTTTTTTTCGATCAGTTAGGAAAGCTAGAATCACATATCTGGGGCGTTCCAAATTGATTGATATTTTAACAGCCCGAATGTCACGAGTACTCTCCTTCATCAACAGATTTTCATGCAGATCCCAACTGCGAAATGGAATCAAAATGGGCTTCTCAGCACTCAAAATCCCCAACATTTGAAATTTAACTTGACCATTTGGAAACACATGTCGCACTTTTAATGCTATTGTTTCCACATTTATTTTAGCTCCCTTCGTACCTGTGCTATCAGTATAGCAATCGTTATCGGTTCGAGACCTTATCAAGCGCAGCTTACTCAGAACTTTGTAAGAGTCAATGAATAGGCCTAGTGAAAATTCAACGGTATCCATAAATTGATTTTATCATCGTAGACTGAACTCATTGCATCCTTATATGACCATCCAGAAATAGCTAGAGGTATAGATTCATGTTCGGCATATGTTAGATAAGCTCTGATGGTGCTGACAATACCAGGATCACGTACTTTGTCTATCTCTTCCCCATTCAATTCATAACTGATATATTCAAAGAGAAACGCTCCAAAATTATTGGTTAGGGTACATTCACCATCTCCACCTGCTTCTGGCTGGAATTCTGCCTCGATGAATAAAGCAGACAAGGCCAAATCTACCAATACATCTTGTTGATTGATTAATATCTCAATTTCATCGCTGTTGCCAAAAGATGTTGTGTGTGGATAGTAGGTATGATTTTCTTCTCGAATGATGTCTTCAATAAAGTTTGGCTCATTGAATATTTGAAGTTTTCCCGACATTGTAACCAAGGAACTTCAAAAAATTTATATTCTCCAATGATAATGCGGCAGCAGCAACCTTCTCCTTCGAGCTCGTTGTAGATAATGACTGATGGCCAATATGAAGATGTCTTTTATTGCTGAAATCCAAACCCATGTTCTCAAGTGACGTCTACTGCAACAACAACCTTCTCAGATGGATTCTTCTCATATAATGAATGCTGGTGGGTATTGGATTATTATTTATTGTTGAAAGCCACACCCTAGCGGTCTTTTTCAATTCCAACCATATAATAATTTCTTCTCCACGAAAATTTACCCGTTTCCAGTTCTAATCTGAAATATTCAGTGTGATGTTATCGGAGGACGTCTTGTTGATGATCGGTAGATAAATGAGATTCTTAGGCTCTATATCAATTGAAAAACCAGGTGGTACAAGAGGCGAAAACTCATATTTCGTATGAGCTAACTTATTCTTATATGCTCCTGCGGTTAAGTTATACTCCACTCTGATAGTTTGGACTTTGATTATGTTTATAGGTCTATCAGATACGTGTAGTTCACGAGATGTCAATTTCTTTTTGCTGAACCCCAACAGTTCGCTTATACTTCACTTCAAAATCACTCTTCAGCTCTGTGTGTAGAGTGTTGTTGTAAGATTTCATTGACAATTTCCGGTCACGCTCTTCTTGCTTCACTCCTATCCCACAAACTGCACTTTGTATGAAAGCCTCGATGTCTGTCAACTCGTAGGACCCCGTAGGTATAGTTACTACTCTTTCCTCACCCTTGACATCTTCATAATAAAATTTATTGAAACCTTCTTCAATGTTCGGGATGCTATTGTACGTATGTAAACCAACAAGTGCAATAGAATAATTTGAATGAGGATCTAGTTCCATAGGTGGGTGAAAATCTACACATAAGCGGGAGCTCTTACCCGTTATAGTGAACGTCTGAGACATGATTGATGAAAACTTAACATACAATCTATTTATATACTAATGAATGCAGGGTAAGTCGATCACAACTGAAGAGTTAGAGAGGAATTCCAAACATGACTGGCCACAATTATAAGTGTTATATTGCTGAAAATTGTCGTGATTGAATAATATCTTACACTTTTCGGAATAATCCACTAGTTCGTGAGTGGGGCGTAAATTGCCAAAACTATCATAATTTAAAACTGTATCACCGACTCTATTAAACTCAACCCAGTGAGTGCCTTCATTGTCCGAGCTATCTAAATTAACTATTCCACGCTCGTTTTTCCATGGTCCGTTGGATGGCAGTTCATCACGCATAAATACTCCTCTGAAATGTTTTATTATGTCTCTCCGTTTCTTCCAAGGTTTTCCGAGCTGCTTTGCTGTCGTTGACGGCCTTCGCGATGCCTGCACCACCTCCTGCCAATGCTCCAGCATCTGATAAGCCGGCAAACAGAGGTATTAAAAATGGTAGATATCCTCCAGTCTTTGGAATAGGAATAACTCTTGATAATCGAACATTTTCCCGACCGCCTGTTTTTTTGAATTGCTTTCGTGCAAAATTTCAACGCTGTTTGAGATGTTCTCTTCAGATTGGATGGGTCAAACTTATTCTTCATAACTTTTCCCACCCCATCGACAATTGCACTGCCGAACCCAACCTTCTTCCTCATACTCATCCCCAATTTCCTCTTTGCCTTCATAATTTTATTCACACCGAAAGCGGCAATCCTCTCTCCAAATTTTGTGTCTTTAGATTTGACACGTTGCCAAGCAACGTTCCCTAATATTTTATTCGCCTCGTGACGTCCTTCCGAACTAGCGACAAGCTTTTTCGAATGGATTGATACCTGGATCTCCTCTTTTCAACCGTTCTTCCAATTCTGTACCAGGCCCACAGAATTGGTAACCAGGAATATGAAGTTCAAACGGGAGCTTGTTTATAAACATATTAGAAATACCTTCTCCTACGTATGCTTCCATACAGACTGATGAGAATTCAAGATTGCACTGTTATTTGAAGGGGGGAGGGAGAAAGACCAAAGATCTCAAAACAATTTTTTTATTAATTTTCTCAATACAAAAAATGTTAGTATACCTTAAAAATAGTAGAATTAATTTTTTGGGTATATTCACAGGATTTGGAGTTATACGTTTCACAGAGACCTACTTTGTTGTTGTAGATGATGAGGGTCTCTTCTTAGAAGGTTTCACAGATGTCATTCGTTGTTCTAACGCCTCCACTTCACTAGTAATGTCAGTTAGACGCATGTTCACACTGTTGAATGTGTTATTGATCTCTTTCAATTGATTTCTGTTTTCCCTCACACTATCACTGATTGTTTTATACTCTGATTTTACAAAGGTCTCCATTTCATTATTTTTATTCTGAATGTACGTCAGATGTTTATCAATGTTGAGAATAACCTCCTCATTCGTTAATTTATGTTCATCCATATCCTTGTTGATATGTTTGATCAAATTATCAACCCTAACATTGAAGGCATTTTTAAGACTGGTTTCCGTTTCAAGGTTCAATTTGTGTATCAATTCATCAACATATACTCTATTTGTAGCGTCTTCATTTTCATTCGGTGATTTTACGTTGCACAATCTACGATTCTCCATATCGTAACTTCCATCGCTCGTTTGGAATAATCCTTGTCCGTGAACTTGTTTGAAATTATTGTTAAATATATTTGTATCATATATCCACATGGAAGAGGAGGCTCTGCCAAACTTATCCATTGAAACCATCTTTATAACTGTGATGAATTTGTCTTACACTCGGTTTTTGCTCAATTACATAAGCCTCTATCAATTCTTCTATTATAGAGACTATCTCATGCAAGGATGCAACAAGTAGTCTTAGTCTATCTACAATTTCGTCAACGTCATCCCAATAAACATATTCGGAAGGTTCGTCATTATATTCGAACATATCATTTTTGATATATGCACTTCCAGTGTATGTTTTGGATCTGGGTCTTTTCATGGAATTAATCATAGGTTCCAGTACATGTTCGTATTTTACTGTGTATCTTATCCGATCGGCTGGATCGTTATTACGTCTATGGGCACTAGTCATTTCCATCATTTGACTGTAATTTTTCTCATCTTCCACAGTGTAAGTATCAGGTGGAACATCTCTGTAAAATATCAAATTATACAGTACTGTTGTACCCTTGAATTGAGTACCATTTATAATTATATTACTCTCACTATCAATTTCTATAGGTTGATTCTATAGGTTGATTACCCATGAACCATTTGTCTGAAGTTGAATTATATTGCAAACTAATTCTATCATCATATTTCTTGACATCATCATCCAATAGGAATCCTTCCAAGTAATAACGTGCTAATGGGGGGTATTGTTGCAGAAACTCTTCTGTAGCCGCTGCATTACCTTTCTTATGTTTTCTGAATTCTTCACGAATTTGATCGACAGTAGGTTCGGGGATAAACACATCCTCCTCAGTATCTGGGGGATTATACACGAATTTTTCTCCTTCAGTTACAATATTTGAGATTGGTATGTTCTCCATTTGTGTTGCTGTAGAAACAATACTTTTAGGTTTAATCAAAGAATTCCGTTTGAGCTTCACCCAATTTCACAGCCATATATTTTTTCCTCACAATGTTTGCTAAATCCCGAATTTTAGTATTCAATTGTTGTTTTTCTTTCAACATGTTACTCACATTCACGTCCATGCTGAGTGGTTTGTCTATTTCAAATGAAAGCATGTATACATGTTAGATGTATATATAACTATCAAAACTTTTGCGATACCGTCCTTTGTTCATATCACAGTCTTTGTTTATCATAAGGAATCCATATTCATCTTTCCAACATACGCTACATATCTCTTTGAATTTCTCGAGTGACATGTAGGTACTTACATAATCGGTAAATATATGTTTTAAATTGAGTTCATCCTGTTCGAAAATGATCCAACAATTGGCATTGTTGCGCAATCCATGTTTTGGACATTTAGCAAAAGACTGACAAAGATAGGAACTATCAATTGAGTTGTGTCTCCCTCTTGAAAAATAAGCACGAATTTTCTCCTGTTTCTCATCCATTACATCATCGAATATTATTATCGAATTGGGCCTCCCTTCTGTGGGGTCTATGACGTCATCTCCCTCAGTATACGGAAAAGTCCAACAATTTTCTTCAATGTTTCCCCCAGTAACCGGTATTTTGGTTGGTGTAAAGACTTTGAATATGTGTACACGTTTTCAAATTTCAGGCCATTTGCATCTAACAATAGAGATAACATCACATTCGTTTTCCCACAATTACTTGGATCACAGATTATTGTTCGTGTATGTCCGATCACGCGGTTAAACGCTTCTGTCAAAAACAAGTAACAAACACGTGTTAAATGTGTCTGAATGTTGAAGCACGTGTCTGAACAAGTGTCTGAATATTGAAGCATGTGTCTGAACAAGTGTCTGAATATTGAATCACGTGTCTGAACACGTGTCTGAATATTGAAGCACGTGTCTGAACACGTGTCTGAATGTTGAAGCATGTGTCTGAATATCGAAGCACGTGCTTAACACGTGTCTGAGTATTGAAGCACGTGTCGGAGTGTTGAATCACGCAATAAAACATGTGCATGAATGTATTACAATCATTATAATTATTCACATTTTATTACTTATCGGCACATCATCGTTCGTAAACTATGATCTCCGGACTGGTGACGTCATCATCGTTCGTAAACTATGGTCGCCGGGTTGAATCAGTGGCCATCGCTGGTGACATCTTCATCGTTCGTAAATTATGGTCGTCGGATTGAATCAGTTACTGCTATCGGTTCGAAGCAGTGACGTCATCATCGTTCGTAAACTATGATCGCCGGATCTTCAATTCAATAAAACACCACTCACTCGTCAAAAATCATCATGTATTTTGATACACATAAAGCTATAGTTTGATGTTGTCCTCATCCCAATTTGTATGCATCATATTGATTTTCCCCTCATCAAAAATATGGAAATTAAAATTCTGCACGTGACAGCTGCAAATGATAGAACCGCCATGACAGTTCACGTACGCCATGACACAGACACACGCTATGACAGATCCACCATGACAGTTCACACGGTAGACGCCATGACACCTCGTTGAAGACCCACATGACAGACGCCATGATACCTCTTTCAGTCACCATGATGCTCTGCGACTTAGGTTAGCTCTATAACCTATAGCTCTATGATTGTGACTAAGGTTAGCTCTGTAGCATATAGCTTCATGGTTTTTATGACCACGGTATGTGATAGTTGCCGTGACACCTCGTTGAAGATCTGCGTGAGAGACACTTCATTGACCACCTCATCGATGTAACCCGCGACAGACGTCGTGACACCTCGTTTAAGACCTACGTGACAGACACCTCGCTGAAGGAGCATGTGATAGCCACCTCGTCGTTGTAACACACGTAACATACACCGTGACACCTCCATAAAGCTATAGTAGGAGGTTTTCCTCATTCACATTAGCGATATGGGGATTTTTCGATGAAAAAGAGAGAATTCACATTCTACGTTTCATCACATTTAATCTGATACCCATGAAGCTATAATTAGAGATTTTTCCTCATTCACATACACCATATGGGAATTTTTTGTTGAAAAAATTGAAAATTCACATTCTACGCGTCAACACCTTTTATTTGATACCCATAAAGCTATAGTTAGAGGTTTTTCCTCATTCACATGTACCATATGAGATTTCTCGATGAAAAAGTTGAAAATTCACATTCTACGCGTCAACACCTTTCATCTGATACCCATGAAGCTATAGTTAGAGTATTTTCCTCATTTACATGCCCCATATGGGATTTTTTCACGAAAAAGTTGAAAATTCACATTCTACGCGTCAAGACCTTCCATTTGATACCCATAACGCTATACTTTGAAAATAAAAATTACAAATCCTCATCGCGGAAGATCGGTCAAACTGATTGATATATAAGTAGTATATTCTCATCCAGCACATCACGTAGATTCAGAATATGCAATAAAATAACCGCTTCCGGTTTCCCTTCCGGTGTGACAATGTGTCGACTATATAACCCACTTCCGGTTTAACCCTGATGATGATGCTTGAGTCGATGAAAATCTTGTTCAACTCATCATGTAGATTCAAAATATGCAATAAAATAACGACTTCCGGTGTAGACCCCTTCACTCTGATGATGATGCTTAAGTCGATGAAAAACGCATGTGGCATGTGATCTCACACTATGAAAGTTCATTCATAGATGGCACGCCCTCACGTGACACCTCGTTGAAGACCCACGTAACCGACATCTCGTTGGAGACCTCGTGACAGACCCGTGTCTGCAAAAACAACCTGTATACCAAAACCATGGATTGCCTTCATACCATATTTGGGAGAGCCATAATCACCAACCCATAGTTGGAAGAACCATTGACTACCGACATCAAACCCCTAGCGGGTAGGAACGACACCGACCATAGGTTCCTATCGGATAGAGGTGAAGCGACACCAAAACACCTAGCGGACAGAAGCGACAGCGCAGAATTTTTTGAGGCGTGTTCGCTCGAGAAACAAATGCATAGGACAGTCCGAGCCTGGTAAATATTAACAAGCGCTGCTTATCTAACTCATATAAATATTTGCGGGTTCTAACACGCGTCGTGCTCGGTACGCTGCAATCTTAATATGTTAGCGAGGTGTTTCAAAATAGACATGATTTATCCATCCGTATACCGTTCAACCGCAATTACTGCTTGTTGCTATAGAGCGATAAGGTACATTGATCTTATTTTAATCTTATTAAGAATGTAGTTTATTTTTCATGAATATTCACTGGCTGGAATCTCTCAACTATTTGTAACTAGCTCTCGTGTTTTTGCCAGAGCCTGTCGGTAGGCATGAATATGTTAATATGCAGCTTTACATTAAATTCTCAAGGGTCTCGCACTCTCCCTAGCTTCATACATTGCTTACAGGAGACCTGCCGCGGGTGACCTTGTATACAGGCTGATTACCACTACTCGCTCTCTCTCATACCAAACCATAGACCCCTAGCAGAAGACCACCTGACGGGTGACACCTAGCGGGCAGAAAGACACCACACCCTAGCGGGCAGAGGCGACACCAAACCCTAGCGAGCAAAGGCGACACCACGTCCTAGCGGGCAGAGGCGACACCACGTCCTAGCGGGCAGAGGCGACACCTAGCGGTCGGAGGCGACACCACACCCTAGCCATGACCACGCATGCGCGAATGTCTCGCTGGTTGCCTACATCTGATAAGGCTCGCTCTCTGGTCGGGCCCAAGTGTCCGTACCCCTACTATCGTATACACAGGTCTGGGAACTCTATTGTTCGACATGAGTCTCTTACATGTCGCTAAACTCGTAGTCCCTCGCTCAGCCACCAGCTGACGCATGGATCGAAGTGTGTTGTCAGGATTAGGCGCCATATCGTTCAAATTTCAAGCCCCACAATACAAAGATTGCCCGAGAAGATCCCTCGACTCATGCACCACCCGTGACATTATTTGGTACTACGCGACAGTTGACGCTTAGCGTCACTTCTGACATAGATTTCCAGACCTGTGTATACCACCGTGCATAAGACCGATATTATAATTCCACTATCCGCTGATCTTAAGTATTCGGCCGCCACGTATCCTTGCTGAGAGGCGTCGCAAAAGCCAAGAAGTTCTGAAAAAATATTGACCGAGTGCGATATGAGTTTACGAGGAATTTTTATGTTTCTTAAGTGATTCAAACCTGATATAAAATTGGTTATTACGCTATGTACCGACATAAGTAATGATTCATCCCAGCCTAAATTCAAGAACCAGAGATGTTGTAAAACAATTTTTTTTCATTATAATTCCTTTCAAGATTGTAAAAATGTTTGACTGCCTGATTTTTTGATTCGCCAATGTCCATAGCATTTCCCTTTTTTTGCTAATCCAATCACCAATTCTCCGCTTGTGTGACTAATTGCTGTTGATTTGAAGTGGTTTTCGCATTGCATTTCTTCAGAAGATAATACTAGCTTCGCATTAGATTCTGTACCTGATGACTCAATTTCCCAGAATCTCGTGACCTGCTTTTCCAAGGTTTTTCCGTACTTCCGGCAGATCACCCGAGGTCGATTTTATTGCAGGGCAATTGAGTACATTTGTATCCTTGTACGGACCGGCAGCTAAGAATCCAAAATGTGTTTTCTTAAGTATAACACCTCTCGGTAGGGAGACTTGTCCGATTCATAACAAAGATCAAAAAAGTCGCCCCCTATCAACATATCTATGTTTGCGCTGTCATAAAATTTAGGATCTGCTAGTTGCAAATTTTCAGGTATTTGTAGATTAGCTGGGCTTATTGTTACTAACGGCAAGCTTCCTGTAATTTTTTCAACTACAATACATTTGATATCATTTGCTGTGTACGCGTTAAATATTGATTTTGAATCGACTAGCTGATTGTACTGCCCCTGATTTCATAATTTTCATTAGAGAGTTTTAATCGTAATTTTTACACATGGCCTCAGTGACATAATTTGACATAGGTCCAGGGTTCAAAAACGCACGATCCTATTGATATCGGTTGTTATAATCTTTGATTGAAACTACAGCCGTGGCTAATAACACGCTGTTTGTGGATTCTCTTTTATAAAACGAATGCTTATTTACTGTTGTCTGAATTTGAGTCTCCGTTATTTCTTCATGTAACAATGTGTGATGATGCATCACGTTACATACGCCACATTTTCTGGTTATGCGACAATTTTGTACAACACCATTATTTCTGACTAACCCTTTCTATTTTATTCTGGACTGACAAATTCAGAAATTCTTGACATTGATGAATTATGGGTTTGGATGACAATATAAGCAAACGTTTTTGATCCACTGATGCAATGTTTGTTACGGTACGTTTATTATATATAGATTTTTGATTGCTATTGAATTGATTAGTGGATTTATTTGATATGGAATTCAACGACTCTAAGACTGTACAACGTTTTTCTAGAAATTTTATTAATTCATCATAAGTCGGAACTATGTTGTTTAGAGATGCTTGTCACTCCCTTTTTAAATTATATTCTAGTTCCTCGATGAATATTGGCACGATTATCACATCCCAATATTCTACAGGAATCGTTAATGTTTTTAAGGCTGATATGTTTGTGATAACAGTATGCAATAATTCGCGAAGCAGTTTACAAGTTGATTTATTGATTGATGCCACGTTTAGAATTGACGTGACGTGATCCTGTACAACTAAATGCGTGCTTTTGAATCGTTTTTCCAGAATTTCCCACGCCTTTACCTTATTTTCTTCGCTGATAGTCGGAGATTCGATTGCCCTTAAAGCTTCTTGTCTCAAACATGATTCTGAATATTGCACTTTTTCACCATTATTTGAGGATTTGTTCTCATCGATTACAGACTTGAAACAATTTTTGAAATTAGTCCAGCCTTTGTAATTGCCCGAAAACGCGTTTAAATTTGTAACCGGAAGATTAGGGAGGATTTTTCCTATTTTATCATGATTTAATGTTAGCGGTTTAGCAGCGGTTAATTTCGCCTGAGGAGAATCAATAAAGTCCATTATATCCCCCATAAGATCGCAATATTCGTTTTCAAACTTCACTCTGGATTCTCGATGATCAAGTTTTACTTGTTGTGTTTTGGAGTCTAATGTTTCGAATTCATATTGCGTTTGCTCGAACTCTTTTCGAAGCTCTTACAAGATTTCCTGACGTGCGTTTAAGCGACTGATGACTATCGTTTTCAGGATTAAAAGATTGTACATATTCGTCTAATCTCGACAGCTTTTCATTGATTGATAGTTAATATGATGTTTCTGACTACGTCGATTTGCGTCATTGTTCGTAAAATTTACTTTCGATTTATTTTGCAAGAAATTTATTTAAATTTGATTTCACTAAGAATTGTGTTATTCTAATAGAACGTGAATTAAAGATTGTTGAGTATACGAATATGAATCAGAGTATGGTGTGCTTGAAAATGAGAAAGTGAGTGGGTTGATTTTGAATATTATTATACGAATACGTGTACGAATTTCTCGAGCAAGCCTTTTACGCCGCTTAGTGCAAATCGAAGTCTATTCGAGTGAGAAAGAATTATGATTTGGTTTAGAAAGGAATAAGAGCCACTAACCTGGTGGTGATGGATTTTCGATGATGCTTCCAGCGAAGATGACTGCAATTAACCTGAACGAGATGTATGAATAATGCTGAATCCGGTGTCGGAGCACGATGAATTGACTGTAGGTCGAATGTTGTTGATTAAAACTATAAAATCATACTTTGAAAATTTTGAAATCAGTTATTCCAATACTCGATTCAACTATTATTCCTATTATGTTAATACCTCTAGTGAATATCCTAATCCACTATGAGCTGTTGTAGCAGACGGTTCAATAGTCTTATGCTCGGTGCTGAGATGAACGCAATGCCTGGATTCAAATAGAATAGGCGTACCCCGGTCAACATCGGCTTACCAACCATTCTAGTGATAGTTGCCTTATGGCGACCTGGCTGTGTACCACCCGCCATATTTTGAAGTGTCGGCAGTTACGTGCTTTGCCTTAATTTTCAGTGGCCTAACCGTTGCACGCGACACAACTATTTAAAGTTCTTAGGGTTTTGGCAAATCTACAGTTTAGCCCTTTCAAACGAAACCTCAACCACCACCTTGCCCTATGCAAATTTCTCTATCGAACTGGTACACTACGCTATTAATATATAAAATTGCTCAGTTTCAGTTTGCGGCTTCAGTTCTTATTGTAATATTTTTTTGAAATGAAACATTTTCTTTCTATAAATTATAAGATATAACAAAAGCTTAGTTTTGAAATGATAAAGAGAGCATGAAAATGAACAAACTGAAACTGAGGAAAAAAAATATTTAATTTGACGACACGAGAAAACAACATAAGCTAAAAACATTACCTCTACGAGATAAAACTGAGAACGGAATGTATTTCCTTCGCTAAGCGCTTCGCGATCCTCTATTTATTTTTGTTTGACGAACTGCCGGCCATTGGTTTCAATGTGTAATATAAGGTAGCATCTAAAAATTGAAGATATCGAAATTTTTCTGTCACCCTTATCCTAAATGGTGAATAAACGTTTTTCGTCATCCCGCTACAGAAATGTCTCATTTCAATGAATTAATAATATCTTATTCATAATATTTTTGGTGAAAAATAGTAGAATTATACTTCAACATCAACACCCCTGGTTAAAACGACTCTATCTATAATCATTCATCACTTGAGAAAGAATTCATTAGCAAAAAACTACTTTTTTGTTGAAACTCGACCTAATAATAAATATGAGTTGAGGATTTAGGTTAAGTTAGGTTTTTATATGTGGAGTTGCGATCAAATCGGAAAGGACTTCATGATTTTCTATTACTAGTTATTTTTATGCAAATTCTTCAAGATATGTATATAGTTGATGAATATTTCGATGTATTATAAAAATTATGTTTATGTTAGATAAGGAACTTCTATTTCACTATAAATATGAAATTAATTACAAATCTATTTCGAACAGAAAGCAGCAATTATGTAGTTCAGATATGAAATTCGATAAGGAGTCTTCCGATAATTGGATGCAATACTAAACAACTGCATACAATTTATCATAAGTAAACATATATTTACCACTGTAAGATGAGCGCAATGACGAGCAATATAATTGGTAGTACCTTTTCAAGTAGTGTTTTATCAAATGAAAGTGTCGGGCAGGAACTTTTCGCAACTTTAAAAAAATCAGATCCAAAGGAAGTGATATATGTAAGTATTACTCCAAAATCACAAAATCATTTATATAATCTTCTACAGTTATAGAAGATACACTCTTCAGTAATAATTCCAATGATTTCCAGATCAATGCGCTTTCCGATGAACATTATACATATGGACAGATACTAGAATGGAGCATAAAATTGGCGATTCACCTGAAAGGACTCGGTATTCAAGAACTTGACAGAGTTGCTATTTTATCCAATGTTACGATTGAAAATATAATTTGTCTGCTAGCAACCTTCTATGTTGGTGCCACACTTTGTCCGTTGAATCCGGAATATTCTTTGGGTGAGTATATTCTTTTATATTCTGAAACATGAAGAATAGTTATTCAAATCCTGATTCGACGTTTACGTTTGTTGGTTTGACGCAGTTATCTTCTAAATATCAAACACCGTGAACAATATACTCTTTATGGTATATCATGGTAGTTTTGTCCACACATTATACAGATTCAATACTCTGCATAACACAATCCGCAGTGATAAGATTTATACAATTTTTGATTCTCAATGCTTGCATAACTATATCTGAGAAATGATTCAGATGTAGTGTGAATATGTGTCAATCAGTTGTCCAGAAGTAGAGAAAAACCTCATGCTAATCGACTTTTAAATTCATTTAAAAGAGAATAATAGACAATAGAAGGTGATTTCTGGAAATATCACAACTAGTTTATCGCAATCAATCAGTATAGCTATGTTGGAATGCCTGTTCATGATTGTTTCAGAAAGGTCAAACTTTTCCGTGAAATTGTTTGACTCAAAATTAAAATATGGACAGGGATGCTAATTTATCATTATCTTCGATATGTCGAATAAGTTCTTATATCACATGTTCTAAACACGCCTGATTGATAATTTTTGTAATTTCAATTTGTCGTTAACTTTGGACTCGTATTTAATATTGGATTTCATCTTCATACTAATGTAATAATTGTATTTGTATTTAAGGAAATTCTTGAAAGTTGTAATCAGTTTCTGCGAATTCATTTTCTTCGTTCATATGTAAATTTAAGTCATGCAACTATTGAAAACGCCTATATTTATGATTTTTTATTGTGTGGTTTCCGTACAGAATAACCAATTTTATTAAGAAGATACATTTTGTAGAATGTAATTTCAAAAAGGGATGGGGGAGGGATCATTTCCATCTTCTATCAGGTCTTTTTTACTGTATCGTAAGTAAATCTAAACAACGAATGGTTTTGATGATTTTATTCAAATTAATGTAAATTCAGGTGTTATTCAGAGGGTGCATTCCTGCAGAATCATATCTAGGTTTATCCTGCAATATAGATAGCGCTCTTGGCTGGATGAGGCATATCACTATAATTTGAGTCAATCTTTTGTGTTAGTCGAAGCTTCGGCTATCTCTATGAGACTAAAGTCTATAATCAGCGTCTTAACCAAATTGCTGAGATATAATTGGTTATATTCTTATCTAGTACGATACAGAAAAGACCAGGAACGGAATTAAATGAAATGAACTATAAACTAAACATATTCGTGTTGAAAGTATCCACTATCAGGAAGAAAATCACACATAGTATTTCCTTCAAAATCAGTTCAGGATATTATATTCAACTTTTGATCAAATTTAATAATCAGGTCAAAGGAAACGCTCATACATGAGAGCAAGTAATCAATAAAAAAATTGAGTAGGTCTCTTACAGTCACACATTTATACAAAATTGAATCATTGCTCATTATGGACAGATAATATACACACTCTGTTCTCAGCACGTTTTACTATGCTATTTTTCGTTTCAACACTCACAAACCGAGGTACAACGTCTTCTTCGGGATGAACTTCCGTGATCCTCCCCTTGAACCAGTACATGGATGGCAATTCAATATAACCAGCATACCTGGTTATACAGTGCATTGCGCTGAATGCTGACACTTCAGACGGTGCTGAAGATTATTCAAGTACTCTAAAGACCAACGTTTCCAGAAGTGTATCATTCTCTGTGAATGTTGATAATGAGAGAGTCGATTCAGAAGAATGTGTTGCACATTTGACTCTGGAAGTGATGTCAGGGCTCTACCAATGACAAAATGACTTGGTGTGAGTGGGTGCAAATCATTGGTGTGAGTAGAGAGAGGGCTGAGAGGCCGATAGTTTGGTGACCGAAATTATTCTCTTCACGTGAAGCTTCTTAGGTTAAATCAATTACAAAATCAAGAAGCACAGCTCTGGTACGAAGGCACACAAAAACTACTAGGTATGATCTAACGAAGGAACGATTACGTAATTTGCATATTTAATTGACCTGTCTAAATACCGCATATTGAAAATGGTCGGGAGTGAACTACCCTAGCTGAAGATAACTTACCCATCAATTATTGATTTGAAACTGCTCGGAATGTTAAACATCTGACACATTCATGAATTGACACTATTATAGAGTTACGTCCACTAATTGGCCAATATTTTTGCCTGGTGGAATTCAAAACAGTTTGGCAGCTGAAAGAACTTTTTATGTTCAATTCAATCATGAGATCAGGGAAAATTTGATTTTTAAACAAAAGTATAGGGTGCTTTGGTTCATATTCGAGGTATCGGTTTGATAATCCACCTCCGAGGGGTAAAATACTCCGATTATCTGAAAATGAGTGAAGGCTTAACAGTTTGTGATTTTATTACGAATGCCTAAACATTCAATTCGCTTGAATTGAGCCGGTTCTACTAAGGTATTGGAGGCATTGACTATTTCTGAATTTGTTAAACTCCCTTGATTTTGTCATTATTCGGTTTAATATCATGTATGTATCGTAGGGTGTATGCAGCCACTCCTAAATTTACAAAAGATTTTGATAATTTTGCAAATAATTCAGTGATTCTGCAGACACAGGAAGATAAAAAGTATCACCGTTACCGACGGGAAGAATATTCGGCATCATAGATATTATCATATAGACTATCATTTGTGATGGTAAGCTTGCTCAAGTGATGAGAGATAATATTCACGTTAAATCATTGTTGTTGATAAATTCATCATTTGAAAAGATACCTATATAATTTTGTTTCAATATCGAGTATGATCCTTTGCTACCTAGAAACTATAATTCAACAGCTACTAGGTCTAACATGGACCTTAGGTGTTGAAGAATATATATTAATCACTAATAAATGGATTTGAATCATTATTTATTTTCCTTATGTTCCTAGTAACATATAGACAGGTGGACACATGACAATAATATAGATGATTCGTTTTTATGTTTTAATTCGATTTTAGGAGGAACACTTTTCCATACGTGAAAGAGTATATATTGATCACTACCAAATTTGATTTCCAGCATCTTATTTTCCGCGGAAACATACAGATGGGCACACATACACATATACAAATAACCATAATACTATTACATTACAGACATAAAAAATGTTATAATCAACAGATGTCACAAAATTCTAATTCCATTTTGGGAGTTCATTCCTATATACAAGACGTTTTATCTGAAAGTAATTGTGATATACTATTCAATCAATTCGATGCGAGTCATTTTCTTCGAAACATGCAGGCAGACTGAAACATGCAGGCAGACTGACACATGTAAATAATCATGATATTATTTCAGACACACGGACAGACAAACGAAAAGATATAATAAACAGATTTTACAAAATAGTTGGGGAGCAGCTCATTTCTATATATGATATTTTATCAAAATTAGTCATTTCTATATGAAACATGCAAACGAACACACATATACAAATAACCATAATATTATTTTCGACATACGTACAGGTACAAGAAAAAGTAATGATAAACAGAATTAGAGAGAGTTCTAATCCGAGCTCATTCCTATATACAAAACGTTTTATGTAAAAGTAACTGTGATATAATATTCTATATATTTGAAGCGGTTCATTCTCATGGAAACATACAGACAAACATAATGATAAACAGCTCTTCTAATCTTACTTCCGTGATTGCGCAAGCTGCTTATTATTAATATATCAATAGTTTACGTAATAAAATTAGAAGCGAAATTGAACATCATGACACAATCCTCGATGAGAAGCGCCTGTGTACTTATTCTTTCCATCAAAAGCATCAATTTCAGATAAACAGACATTCATCATTCAAAAATACAACATCACTTGCTTCAATGTTAAGTCTGGTCTTTGATTACCCTGCAGGGGAGAATCTATTTTCATTCGTTCCCTTCAAATGCATGCTATTTTAGATATACAACAGACATCAAATGATCAATCGCAATTGAATATCTTCATAAACGATCTACACTATTTTTAGTATTTCTCGGAAAGTTCGATTTAAGCAGGGGTTCTCATCATACGTTAAAGCATTTATGAATTAATCTTCGATTTCAAGTAGCTTATTTGCCACAAGAAGTTATTTTCGTTAAATTATACAAACAGACGGACACCCGAAAATATTCATTTTGAAAGAACTCATTTCAGTGAAAGCCTGCAGACAGACACGCGAAAATTCTTTCTTTTTCAATATTCGATCTTTATTTCCAAGTAAACACAACGACAGATTTTCCAGTTAAGTCCTTTTACAAAGTTGATGTTAGTTCCTCAACCCTCCAAGAAATAGAACTTATGGCTTTCATCCAATACAATAATTATGTAAACATTTTGTTTTCCTACTAATCACAACGGCTTCAAATATAGCCAGGCTACCATTATGTTCATAACCCTTTTTCAGAACTCTCCCTATTGATTTATGGACATCGATAAAGCGTTCATCTTGAATCGAATTAAAACTAGTGAATGATTTGAGATATAGCAATGGGTAATAATAGTATCTTATATAAGGGAAAAACAATCGTGAGGTACGCAATAAATTGAAACAAGAAATAATCCACCGCGGTTACTGACAATTGATTTGTAAAATTAATTTTGACCCCCAGCAAATTGTGGGAGGTGGAGAAAACTGAAACACCCTGTATACAGAGTGTTTCACTTTTTTTGTTCATTACTTCGTGAAACGATAGAACTTTTAAAAATAATAGGAATCTTTCATATACAATTTTTCTCTAAATCACTTTGCTTCCGAGATACAGGGCGTTGAAGTTTTGAAAAATTATTAAGTTTTCTTCATTATCTTCTGAACGAATGGATATTTTCAGTTCAAACTTGGTACACGTTAGTTTTACTAGATGAAAGATGTTTTGTGACAAAACGTTCTTGAGACAAATATAGTAGCGTAGTCATGGGGTTTTGTACCCATTTAAACCTCTTAAACTTTTACGGCAATGGTCGGAAACCATTGTTGTATACAGATTCAAAAACTTTGATTTATTTTCTATAAAAAAGTATACCTGATGAATTTCACTTAGAGGCTTCCTGTTCGAGCTATTTTGATTTTTCTAATCAGGGTTATCTTATGGAATTTATTTTGAAAGGCTATTTAAAACGTGAGAAAATATTTGAATACCTATTTATTGATAGCGATGAAAAATAATTGATAATTAATGCTCAAAATGATCCACTCACTTCAACTAGAGCACTTAAAACAGGTATTCGCATCCTTGAAACATCAGTGATCGCATGTAAACAGTATAGCGAACGTAATGTTGTTGGCCTAAAATTGAATGTTATTAACAAAAAACCCATCGAAATTGTGGCCCTTTCTGATTTTTGCTGTTTGCCAAATTCAGTCTTGATATAAATAGTGTTGCTGTTTGGATTCGTAGCAGTGCAGATAAAACTGGATCTACTTGGACTGTCCGTCAAAACGTCGAAGTTCGTATTATTTTTATCATAAATTAGAATGTCATTATTGCAATAATCTGTTCAAACAAAATCATTCCATAGTCTGTTACAGAAAATCACTGTTTATAACAATGGGGTTAGACAACGGTGAAAGTGATTCCCAAGTTGGCCCTCGAAAAGGTTCTAAGGTAATCCAATGTGTGTTATTGAAAACAAAATTTACAAACCTTGAGTTTATTAAATTAATTATGAAGGTATTATTGAAGTTACGGATATGTAATTTCCACTTTTTTTTAAAGCAAATCGATTTTACTGTTGCTTGCATGTTTTTCAATGTGTGTAATTGTCATAATTTTTTTCGTCCCCAGCTCGATTTATTGAATGTCGCTTGAAAATTACATAAATGTGCAGCAATTGTCGCTTTTTCCTCCTCTGATTGTGACGTGTTTGACGGTGTACGAGTTTCCTCGGAGACAACCTGAACACACAAATGTATGAAAAATTTCATATAAAAATTCTGAACACAATTTCTGGTCAACCGGGGTGATTGTGACAGTGAGGTAATTTGTGACACGAGTTTTAATATTAACTTAGAATGTATATAAGCTTAGATGTCATATTTTGTTTTAATTCTTTGATTAATTTTCTCGTAAAAAAAATGGCATCCAACATTATAAATTTTATAATTATTGAGATCATTAGTCTGCGCATTTTTTGAATAAATAACGTCCATTGTATTTTATCATTGTTTTTGGTAATACGTACCTTGTAAGCCGATTTTCTCGGTGGTGGATCAATTAGCGGTGGTGGATTTGGAACATCAAACAATGTTGGGATGGCATTTGGTTTCAATTTAATCAAACCATCTGCAAGATAATTGTGATTTTTCAAAATGTTTCTGAAGAATCGTTAATGTATATATCAAAATTTTGACAGTACTTAACCAACAAATGTCACGAAATTTGTCATACATTTTATTCGTTTCATTATAATTTTAATTAAATGACGCATATGCTCAAATTGCGAATAATGAAATGAAATGATTTTAATATTACCTCGCATGAACGAGAATTCGCAGATGGTTTCCAATTTCCACCTCTTCGCATATTATATACCCATTTAGC
Source organism: Endomychus coccineus (assembly GCA_958510875.1). Classification (NCBI taxonomy): domain Eukaryota; kingdom Metazoa; phylum Arthropoda; class Insecta; order Coleoptera; family Endomychidae; genus Endomychus; species Endomychus coccineus. The sequence continues at coordinate 100,442,025 of OY294068.1, read as the reverse complement.
ATGCCGGGGATCTTCCGCACTCGGAAACCGATACATGCGAAATCCTTCTTCGCTCCTGTTCTTACAACTATTAGCAGAACAGCAAGTCATTTTGAACCTTAAATAATAATTTATTCAAACAAAAACATGCCATACTTTGCACTCTTTACCACTGTTTATGTACCATTTTGAATGTGACAGGACACAAAATGGCGGATGCGAATACTCATGTTTATAGTGCCTTACTTCAACGCAATGCCGAGATATATTTCTCAACGACCTTCTCATTCTAATTAACATTTCATTATTAATTTCACCACAAGCTCTTCGAATACGATTAAGTAGATCTTCTCTACTATGAACCGGCGTAGCATAACTTTATCTTACAAATAAGCTCAAGCAAAAAAGTTCAGAGGATTGAAGTCAGGTGATCGAGGAGGCCAATATTTTTGACCCATACGTTTTAAGACATACTAACGGCTGCTGTATTTTTAGAATTTTTGGAAACTAATCACGAATACACTACGCAATGGGGGAACGAATGCGTGGATACAATTTTATGGCTGTCCTTCCCATTTTGGCAGACAAGTACGAGAATGGCTAAATAGTAAGTACGGTGAAAAATGGATTGGTAGAGGTGGTCCAGTTTCATGGCCTCCTCGATCACTTGACCTCAATCGTCTGGACTTTTTTGCTTGAGGTTATTTTAAAGATGAAGTTTGTGCCGCGCCAGTTCATGATATACAAGATCTACTGAATCGTATTCGAAAAGCTTGTGGTGAAATAAATAATAAAATGTTAATACGAAAAAGAAGGTCGTTGAGAAATCGTTGAAGTAAATGGATATTATGTTCAGCATTTATTATGAACAATTATTTTTTATCGTTATCAATAAAAAGGTATCCAATTTTTTTTACTTTTTAAATAGCCTTGTAGAAGAAATACCACATGATAATACTGGATTAGAAAAATCGAAATAGCTCGAACAGGAAGCCTCTAAGTGAAATTTATCAGGAATACTTATTTATGGAAAATAAATCGGAGTTTTTGAATTTGTATACACTTATAATTTTCGACCATTGTCCTAGAAGTTCGAGGTTTTTAAATGAATACAAAACTCCATAACTACGCTACTGTATTTGTCTCAGAATTATTTTGTGACCAAACAAATTTCTCATCCAGTAAAACTAAAGTGTATCAAGTATGAACTGAAAATTCTCATTTGTTCAGAAGATAATGAAGGAAATGTTATTTGTTCAAAACTTCAACACCCTACCCTGTATCTCGGAAACGAAGTGATTGAGAGAAAAATTTTATGTAAGAGATCCCTATTATTTCCAGAAGTTCTATCGTTTTTGGAGTTATGAACAAAAAAAGGGAAACACCCTGTATACAGGATGTCCCGCATAAGAACCGACACGGAGCAGGAGCATGTAGGGGACCCCAAAATATGATGATTCAACGCAACTTACCTCCATACCAAGTTGCACCCATGAAAAGTTATAGGCCCTCACAGTGGGACTTTAAATTTTGAGAAAAATTAATATCTCAATTATACTTCAACTTAGAATAACCAAATTTGGTACACGTTGTGTGCGTTCCAAGAGTAATAATCGACAGTGAGTAGAGTTCAGTTGAATAATTTTAAAGGGTTGATAAGGGATGGTGCACCCTTAAAATAGAAAAGAATTTTTAACCCAATCACAATTTCAAAAAAGTATTACCTCATGGGAAATTTTATTTTAAAACTTTCTTTACTCCTGTAATTTTTCAATAAACTTTGTCGTTTCCGAAAAAAACGCGAATGAATAAAAGCATATATGTAGGTAGCTATGTTATTCAAAAGTATCGAAATTTCGAAAGTTGGCTATGAAATTAAACGTCAAACTTGACAATCAGAAAACTAAGTAATTTATTCTTTATAATAGTTTGTTCAGTTTGCTAAAAATGACCGGAAAATTTTCATTTAGTGAGCAAGTTGACATGTTATTGGTGTCAGGTTTCTGTGAAGGAAATTTCAGAAAAAGTGTTAAGAGTATCGCAGAAGATTCACTAATCGTGTGATTCCCTATAGAGAAACCTTTTCCAATGTTGAGCGACGGGCTCGAGAAACAGGCAAGTTTTTCAATACTCGAGGACATGCTACTGCAATAACAGGACAAGACGAAGAAATACGTTCGAATAATTATGTGAATTTGAATTTTCTTTTGAAAATTAATTTCTTGATGTAAAATAAATTGACAGAAATTCACTCGTTCAACCATATCTTCCGGTAACAATTCTCGCACTCATTGGATATGTAGTAGATTATGCCTTATAACTCGGTGCACAGAAGTTTTTGATATACCAAATTGTCGAGATAGAATTCTTGAGCTAATATGTGGGTCATCTTCAATTTTATTCAAAAGTATTTCTTCTTCTTGTCCTATTTGCAGTAGCACGTTCTCGAGTGTTACTGAAAAACTTGCCTGTTTCTCGAGCCCGTCGCTCAACATTGGAAAAGGTTTCTCTATGGGGAATCACATAATTAGAGAATTTTCTGCGATACTCTTTAACACTTTTTCTGAAATTTCTTTCATAGAAACCTAATACCAATAACATGTCAACTTGCTCACTAAATGGAAATTTTTCGGTCATTTTTAACAAACTAAACAAACTATTATAAAAATAAATTACTCACTATTTTCTATTCAAACCACCAAAATCGATGGATCAACTATCCGAGAGGCAAATGAAGAAAATATTTCATTGTGAAAAATATCACGAGAACTCGGGCTATCAGGAATATGATGAATTGTATGAAATTTAAAAGGAAAATATCGATCCGGATGCTACTGTTTATGTATGTGGGAAGATAAAAGCTACGGGGGGCGTTCCAAGAATTGGGGTTAAACCGATTGGTGAATTTGAAAGGTAAATGTCCTAAATTAGAGCGAGGAAATTGTGAATTTATCTGTTTACATCCTATGTGTTCTAGTGCGAATAGTTTGAAGTTATTCGAATTTCTTATGAAGGAAGATGTTCTGTGGCTCTTAAAATAATAATATAGATATCTACAAATATATCATTATGCATATACCTTTTGAAGAATACACACGCAGACTGGAAAAAGTTCATAAACTAAGAAGAGACTTGAATTTTCACGCAGATAAAAGTTATAAGACTGCTGAACAAATTATGTGTAAAAAGTGAGGATGATTAGAGTGGGGGTGTTAAAAACAAATTTTGTGATTCTAACCACAATTCTGAATGGTATTCTATACGCGAACGTTCCCCAACACACATCTATATTTGTCTGAAGGATGTCGGCGGTGGTGGTGATGGGGAGTGTAATCGTACCGAATGGATTCCGATGAATTTTCAAAAAATCGAAACGATAACCAAAATATGAAATGAATTATCGAAACGATCGATTTTCATCATTATCACTGGAATCAAATTCGTGAAAAATTTTAACTTAGTAGGGAATTTTAAATCAATATATCTTATATTCTTAAAGTTTTAATAATTTTTATTAAATATTTAGTTCAACAATCATTATCGAAACGATCGATTTTCATCGTTATCATTGGAATCAAATTCATGAAAAATTTTAACTTAGTAGGGAATTTTAAAACAATTTATTTTATATTCTTAAAGTTTTAATAATTTTTATTAAATATTTACTTCAACAATCAATAATCAATTTACAAAACCAACATTAATCACATTAAAGACCCATTTCAGAGTTTCGTACACGAGTATATCACTAGTACAAGTGAAGATATTTCGTCCCCTCCCTTCAAAAAAAAAAAAAAAAGTATTTCACTAAATTATTAGAACTTTCAATATGAAAGTACTTGAATTTTTCAAAATGCGTATCCAAGACAAGAATGAAGGTAAGAAATTATAAAATTTTCAAGGCCAATCTATTCACCTCTGATCAAGATTGTTTTATCGTACATAATTGAAATCTTTTCAAAAATAGTACTAAAAGAACCCGATTGTTTGAGATACATAGCTATTAGAACGTTCAATAATTTCACTTGGAATCCACAACTGATTTTATATACTTTGATACCACATATCGGAAAATATATATTTGTGAACAAAGAAACATTGTAATTTCGCTCTTTTCGTTTTCAAATCTCTGCCAAAAATTTGATATAGTAGCTCAGCATTAAATTCCATTCACAGGGCAAAATAATTTTGATTGACTGTCATCACCAACAATTTCTAAATACCAATTGTGTGTTGGGTACTTCATTCAGAGAGATCTCTCTGACTTCATTACGGATCACATTTTATGCAATTCTCCGTAAATGTAATATCTATATAGTTCAAGCAATACATGCATAAATTAATAACTGGAAAAAAAAATATGAGCGTATAGCAAATTAAATTTAAAGGTGGTTCATGCAACTCGATCTGAAATGTCGAACATAACCTACAAAAAAAGCGGTTTTTCTTAAATAATTAAAAAACTATAGCTCGGATCGGAAAAAGTTAAAGGAGAAAGTTGTAGGTATCAAATAGATAATTATCGATATCTTTCTTTTCTGATTGTCAAGTTTGACGTTCAATTTCATAGCCAACTTTCGAAATTTCGATGCTTTTAAATAACATAGCTACATATATGCTTTTATTTATCCGCGTTTTTCTCGAAAATTACAGTTTATTGAAAAATTACAAGAGTAAAAAAAGTTTTAAAATAAAATTTCCGATAAAATGAGGTAATATTTTATGAAATTGCGATTGAATAAAAAAATTCTGTCAAATTTTAAGGGTGCGCATTTCCTTATTAACCCTTCAAAATGATCCAACTGAACTCTATTTACTGTTGATTAATACTCTTGGAACGCCTACAACGTGTACCAAATTTGATTTTTCTAAGTTGAAGTATAATTGAGATTTTTTTTTTTTCGAAATTTAAAGTCCCATTTTGAGTGTCTATGACTTCTCAGGGGTGCAGCTTGATATGGAGGTAAGTTGCATTTAATCATCATATTTTGGGGTCTCCTACATGCTCCAGCTCTGCGTCGGTTCTTATGCGGGACATCCTGTATATATACAGCGTGATCAGTTAAAGGCGGCTCTCGGCCATATCTCAGAAAATTTTCGGAATAGAAATACGGGAAAAAAATTTACTATCAAAGTGATCATGAGAAAATTCTGGAAATCATTTTTATGATCTGAATTTTGCCGCTAGGGGGCGCAATTGAAAATTTAATATTAAAATTCCAAATTTCTCCGGAAATTTCCGCATTAAGGTATATCTTTGTTAACATCATTAGGAGGGATAGACATATTTGCATCATTTTGTTCCGAAGCCCATTGGCGTACCGACCTTGATAAGAGTGGGAGAAGCTATTGAAAGTATAATCAATTAAATCGGGAAGGTACTTACATTACTACCTACTCACATCAATCACATAAAATTAAAATTAACTTGGTAATAGCTTTACAAAATAGAATAATAAAAATCTCACATCCTTCCCTTGAGGAAAAAAATTTAAAAAAACTTTTTAGTATTCTAGTAGAGAATTCATATCCACCCATGTTATTAAAAAAATTAATTTTCAGCACAAGACAAAACATTTTGGCAAATAATGATAACAATAATAACAATGATGTTCAAATCAATAAATATGGGCTTCTCCCAAATATAGATGGCTTAACAGACAATCTCATCAAGATTTTCTTGCCATAAGAGATTAAAATTGCAAGAAAGAATCTTTTTACAATCAATACAATTTTCACTAAACTTAAAGACAAAACCCCAAAGCTGTTGGAGTCAAATATAATTTACAAAGTACGATGTCAAGATTGTGAAAAGGTTTATGTAGGACAAACATCTCAATTACTGAAATTAAGAATGACACAACATAGAAGTGATTGCAAAATTAAGACTGAAGCATGCGCCTTAGCTAAACACTGTAGAGAGGAAAATCATAAATTTGATAAAACAGAAATTATGATTCTGGATAAAGAAAGTAATTACAAAAAAAGATTGTTTTTAGAAATGTACCACATCAATGAGGAACCTTCAGTTTTAAATAAGAAAACAGACACAGACAATTTGAATATAATATTTCCCTTTTTATTGACAGTTGATTAAAACCACAAAAATATATAGTTAAATGTTCAGTGATTCTTATTCCTGATAAAAAATATTCAATTTCAACCGAGTCACACTCTATGGTGGTGACGTGTTTCAAATCCAGATTTTCCGCATTAGAGACTTACAATCAGCTTATAACGTACCCTTGCGGCTTTTCTGTAAATCGCTTACTGCGTAAGCTTCGAATCCTCGGGCGCCAGATTTTTCCCAGAGGTTAACTCCTTTTGAGGACTTCTGCTAGGGTCCTCACCACAAGGCTCGTCACTATGCTATCTAAAGATAGCCTTGTCCCTAGGGTGGCTACAGTGAAGTATAACCAGAGTCCAATGGGCAGAAAACAGTATCGAAATTGTAGGCTTTAATTACAATTGATACCTGGTTATAACTTAGCTCGTTAAAGATGGAGCAGAAATAATTCAATAAAACGGGGAATTTCAAATAATAAAATATATAATAAATATAACAAGTACACTTTCAGAATAATCAATTTAAATGCAATTGAACGGTATGGTTTCACAAAATTACACCCAGACGGAAAATGTAATGAAGCTCAAACGGTAAATGAAAACTCTTTCAAGAAGTCAACTCTACAATAAGTCCGGTCACTAAATTTAATTCAGCGGTACGGGATCGGTTGATGAATGATTCAGAATGATCAATTTGCGGAAAAGTTCGAATCAAACAGGTCTCAGCGTAATAGCTGTATTCGGTAAATATTCAGATAGCCATATTACTTGAAATGTTGTTAAAACGCACTACGATATATCAAACGGTTTAAATACGGTCGGTTCGGATTCGGAAGATATATCGTAATGCCCGAATATAAAATATTAAGCCATTTACCTTTTTGTAAAATTCACAAACACAAACGGAACACTATTATTACTTCACAGCTTTTAAATGTCTGACTCACACTCGAATAAATTCAAAAACACTAGAGAGCTACTTTACTAGTTGAAAATCAAAATACAAGAGAGCTACTGCACTGATTGAAATTCAAAAACACAAGAGCTACTTCACTGATTGAAAATCAAAAACACAAGAGAGTAACTTTACTGATCAAAATCAAAAACACAAGAGGTACTGTACGGCTCGAAATTCAAAAACACAAGAGCGATCTTTCGGTCGTCACGGCTTTTATATCTTTTCCGAGGTTCCGGACAGGTCTGCTCCACCAAATTCTCATTTTTGTGACAATAGTTTTTACTTATGCCCCGAACAATGGTTAAAAGTGACGCTACTTTTTAGATCTAAAATTCGCGGTCATGATATCACACCAGTTGCTCCCTGCGGAGTAAACAAGTGTTATCGGAGTTTTTCAGGTTGTTAGCCCTTTTTATACATAAGGCTGCACAAAGTTTGGTGTCTTAACTGACAGCCCCTGTTTTTGCAACATGTTTTTATCGGAATGAAATGCAATTTTGAACGGGCGTGAATTAGATTCATCTATTTGAATAATTATACTTATTTCAAATTACGGAGGTTTAGAAAAGTGGCAATCACGGAATACACATTCGGAATTCATTCATATCTATTGAAATAATGAACTGTTCAAACTGAAATTACATGTAACATCCGTATTTATTGCCTGATCTAAATTAAATAATCTTTCAAAATTTAAGCTTCGTTACATCCCCCCCTAAGTTCGGTTAATAATGAAAGAATCTGATTCTTTCATTTTTCAATTCTCATTTGAGAATTCATACGAGAAAAAAAAATCTAATACAAAGGTAAGATACCCTAACCTGACGTTAAAACTTGAATTTCCTTCGTCGGGAACATCGCGGAATAGCAATATCTTACTTGGAACATAAAATGAAAATTCTGCTGCTGAACGGAGGACTGTACTTCTTCTTCGGAATGGGGAAACTTAAAACTTCTTCTTCACAACGGAAAGCTTGAAACTTCTTCCTCTTCGGAATGGAAAAACTTGACTTCTTCGTCAGGACGGAAAACTCAAAACATCTTCGGAATAGAAAACAACTGCTTGGAAACGGAAAACAAAACTTCTTCTTTAAAACGGAAAAAAACTTAACTCCTTCTCCTTCGGAATGAAAAACTTAAAACGTCTTCGGAATGGAAACACAAACTTGGGAACGGAAAACTTGACATCTTCTTCGAAACGGAACTTCTTCTTCCAAACGAAAAAAACAACTTGAAACTTCAACTTCTTCTTCTTACCATTGGTTTCGCTGACATGGGCACGTTCGGCAGCGTACGCACCGTGATTCCGGTGGTACCACAATGGCTGGTTTATAGCCGGATATGCATTTTCCTCTTGCCACATCGGAGGGAGCCGGTAACTGCTGTCCCTGCCTGTTCTGGTCTTTATTTGGGATCTTCTTCGAGGTGGAAGTGTTCGGACAACCACAATGCTTTGACATAACACCTATCTTCCCGCAACGTGAGCAAAACAGACGCGCTGTCCGGCTGCATCTTTCTCTCCGGTGTCCTGGGTATCCACAGCGCCAACATAATTCCCACAACTGGACGGGCAGGTAGATCGGTTCCATCCGCGTCTGGGTCGTCGGAGCAGCTGGGATTTTCATACTTGGTAGTTCGGACCGTACCTCTTCCGGTTTCGGCGGAGATGATGCGGCATCCAACATGGTTGTTTTCGGTTGCTCATCCAGATGTTCCGGTGTGGACGATGAGGATTGGATTTCCAAAGGATCGGGACTTGGTGCGGATTCTATGGAAAGGACTGACATACGCCGGATACACTCAAACGTCGAATCCACCATATCTTGCAGTGCTTCGTCCACCACTATCTCAATAAAATCGGACGTTTCGTACGACATATTATCACCTCGATTCATTTCAACTTCCCGGAATGCCAGGAACATTATACGGCTTCAGATCTTTGATATGGACTCGTTTCACTTGCTTGCCATCTTCGCCTTTCAGGTCGTAAATGACCGGAGAAATTACTTTGATTACCGTAAACGGACCGGTATATTTTGGGGCCAATTTAGCGGCAAAATGTCGAACACTAGAAGACAGGTGATGCTCTACCTTCATTACTTCATCACCTATGTGACAACGCCAATCTCGACGACGGAGATTATAATAACGGCTTTGATGGGTAAAAGCACGGGATAACTGGATACGGACCAGTTGGAAAGTTTCACGTAATTTGTCTTATCTAGTTCGGTGTTCTGAAATCTGTTCCCGATTCGGATCGGTAGGAATATTTTCCTCGGTCTCCACCGGAGCGGTAAAGGAACGGACTATCGAATTTGAAACTTCAAGTTCTCGGCCAAAATTTAAAAAGGCAGGTGAAAATCCGGTGGATTCATGTGGGGCAGAATTTAGGGCAAATAGAAAATCGGGTAGAAACTTATCCCATTTTCTGTGGTCTCCATTGCAGAATTGTGCAATCATGGTCTTTAAGGTACGGTTTGTTTTCTCCACGGGATTGCATTGTGGAGTATATGTAGGAGTGAGGCGGTGCTTAATTCCAAACTCCTTCATGAGTGTTTTGAAAACTTTACTTTCGTACTGCGTCCCATTGTCGCTGATAACGGTTTCCGGACAACCAAAACGAGTTATGATCTCTTCGTAGAAGGCTTGAGTTACCGCCTGTGCGGTAGCTTTTCTCAACGGCTTACACTGTACCCACTTCGTAAGACGGTCCTGCATGACAAGAATAAGATTGTTTCCCTTGGCGGATCTTGGTAACGGTCCTACCAAATCAGTGCTCACACACTTCCAAGGAAGCTGGTTTACTGTCGGCTGCATAAATCCAGGCTTCTGCTGTTGAGACACTTTGTAAGCTTGGCACTGCGTACATCCACGCACGTACTTCGCTATATCGCGGAACATCCCCGGCCAATAATACTTGTGGGATATTCGCGCAATCGTCTTGGCAATACCTAAATGTCCTGCAGTCGGACTGTCATGGTTTTCTTTCAGAACGTTCAACCGGAGCGGTTTCGGAACGCAAAGCTTCCACGGATCTCTCATTTCCGGTTCGGACAAGTCATTGGAGTCCCAGAAGTGGCGGTACAACCGATTATCCTTCACACAATAATCCGGATACGCTTCTGGACTCTTTTCAACTTCGGCTTTCTTTGAATTGTACCAGTTACAATTCACGGGGTCATTCAGCACGAATAACTCTTGATTGTCATCCATTCCTTCCTTGTTCGGCAATGGATCTCGTGACAAGGCATCAGCCACTCGATTTAACACTCCTTTACGATATTTTATCTCAAAATCGTACTGCTGTAGGAAAATGCTCCACAGAGCCAATCTCCCACTCGGACTCTTTATTGAGTGCAGCCATTTCAATGACTGGTGGTCACTCAATACGGTAAATCTGTATCCCTCTAAGTATGGTCTCATTTTATCAATGCCCCACACAATAGCCAAACACTCCTTCTCAGTAACAGAGTAATTCTTCTCGGCGGCTGTTAATGTTCGGCTAGCGTAGGCAATGATTCGGTCGGCTCCCTCAATATTCTGTGTCAATGCCGCAGCAATTCCCACATCCGAAGCATCGGTTTGTAAAACAAATGTTCGGTTGAAGTTTGGACAAGCCAACACAGGGGCAACATCTCTTTCAATTTGTTGAACGCGACTTGTTGCTCCTCTCCCCAACTCCAACGTCGATGCTTTTTCAGTAAGGCTGTCAACGGACTGATGATTTTCGAAAACGACGGTATGAAACGGCGGTACCACGAAGCTATTCCTAAGAAACGCTGCAGTGCCCTCACTGTAGACGGGCTTGGAATCTGCTGGATAGCTTCGATTTTCTCAGGGTCGGTATGAATACCCTCGGCGGTGACTACATGGCCTAAATACTTTATCGACGTGCGGCAGAACTGGCATTTTTCCGGGTTTATTTTCAGATTAGCTTTCCTTAATCGGCGGAAAACCTCTCTCAAATTCGTGAGATGTTCCTCGAACGTCTCTCCCAGAACAATTATGTCGTCCAAGTAAGGAAAGGCGTGTGGATCCATATCCGGTCCGATGATGGTATCCATGAGCCTCTGAAACGTTGCCGGTGCGGAATGTAAACCAAAGGCCATTACCTTAATTCGGAATAAGCCACGGCCTGGTACAGTAAATGCTGTGATGGGTTTACTTTCCGGTGTCAGCGGTATTTGCCAATACCCTTGCTTCAAGTCAATGCTAGTAATATACCTAGCCCGTCGTAGTTTGTCCAAGATGGCACTTATGTAAGGCAGTGGATATGCATCTTTCACGGAGACTTTGTTTATCATCCGGAAATCAATGCAAAATCTCGGTTTTCCATCTTTCTTCTTCACCACCACAACGAGTGAACTCCACGGACTACTTGACGGCTCGATGACTTCCTCTGCCAGAATTCGATCAACTTCCTCGTTGATGATTGCTTGCATCCTCGGATTCTGCGGTCGATAATGCTGCTTTATCGGATCGGTCTTTGTCAATTTTATTTCGTGTTGAACCAGCGGCGTGGTTCCTTGAATTCCTTCAAAATATTTCATTTCTGTTTTCAGAAATCGGTTCAGTCTATCCTGTTCAGTTTCCGACAATGTTGCTAGTTGTGTCTCCACTTCATCACAGAAGCGCACACGTTTGACTGCCTTCGGTCCGGAACTAGCTTCATTGGAAACTTTTTCACAATTTGTCCCAATCAAATTGTCTTTATAATACACCCCAGCGGATGGTAGATGTATTTTAAACAAACCGGAGCTCAAAATCTCCATTCCTATTATCATATCCGATAATAACGACGGTAAATGCACAAATTCTGCTTCAATCTCACCACATCCAAAATGCAATGAGATTCGGTATGCGGTAGCACTAGGAACCAAACTACCATTGGCCATCCTAGTGCCTACGGCCTTAAGGGGAACTGGTTTTAACCCTGAATCCCTACATAACCTAACAACTGCGTCATTAATGAAAGAACGGGTGGCTCCGGTGTCCACGAGAGCCGAAAAATTTTTACCTAATACCCGGACTTTTATAAACGGTCGGTTTTCACCTGAAGTTTGAGCAGCGGTATTTTTAAAAATAATTCTTCCATCACACGGCGCTAAAACACTCTCATTCTTTACTTTACTGTCTTTCGTCCCTACAGCGGTCTCTACCTTAACTTTAATTTCACACTTATTCGGTAATTTCGGTTTAGTATCGGTATTATCGGTATTACAAACAACGGTATTTTCAACGGCACCGGCGGACTCCTTATCCGCGGTGCGGTTCGCAACAGTGGTGAGGTGAGCGGTTTTCACCTTTTTCCTCGAGGCCTGTTCAACCGGGATCTGCTTCGGCCTCGCTACCTCGCAGTCCCGCGGACGTTTCCCTGTCCCGGACACGGACAATCACGCGACATTATCCCAGGGCGGCGGCGTCTTGAGCAAAATAATTTCGGTGGATTCCGACAATTATTTTTGCCATGCCCAGTTTCCCCACATCTCCAACATGAGATGGGTGTTGCGGTATTCGGCTTCAGCCTGGTAGGGCACTGCGTCCTGAAGTGGCCGCGGAGACCACAATCCCAACAAGTCTGTTCAGGGACATTCGGTATCCCAAACTTGACTGGCGGTGACTGTTCAGGTGCAGGTTGCCTACCCTGCGGCTCCATAGTCCTTACTGTTGGACTGGGAATTTGTGCCTTCACTGACACTGAATAAATCCTCTTCTGCATGAGTTTCTGCTCAGCCTGCAGATTCTCATATTCTTTTGCTTGTAGCATTAACGACGGCACGTCGTTAAAAGTCCCTTGTCGAATAAATTGCCTATATTCCGGCAATAAATTTCGGTGCAACCAGAAGAATTCCCGTTCTGTAGTCATTGCACCATGTCTCCTGATAAGTGTTTGCATATCCACAACATATGCAGCTGCGCTCTCATTCATGCGTTGATGCCTGCGGCTGATCTGTACTTCCAGATCAATGTGGTAATTGGCATCCATGAAAAATAAGGTGAAGTCTCTTTGGAAATCGGCAAACGTAGCCCAGCGGCTACGATTATTCCGATACCACAATAGTGCGGTGCCATCCAAAACTTCTGGTAACGATAACAATAATGAATCCTTCGATGTATTTAGTTGCATTGCTATCTCATCTAGGCGTTCCAGGAACGTAGCGGGATCTGACGTTCCATTGAATTGAATTCTGTATTGATTCAATCTCGGAGCACTACCCGGAGCTGAATAACTATATCCAGGCACATGCTGAACATGACTGAACGGAATATTGTACCCTTGCGGAATAACAGTAACAGGAACATATTGGGCAGGTGCTTGTGGAACAAATGGTACCTGCGGAACCTTAGGGGCTTGTGGAACAAATGGTAACTGTGGAACCATCGGTACTTGCGGAACGGTCGGTATTTGACTCCACGCCGGTGTCACATCTGACGACGTGGTCCTATAGATCGGAGGGTTCATAGGATTCGGCGGGGAAGAATAGATCGGCGTTTGAATCGGTGGTGCCGTCATTACCACAGTGTTCGTGTACGTTACTGTATTCGTAGTGGACGTAGTTGACCAATACGACGGCTGTATCCTCGGTGTGCTCCTTATTGCCGGTCTTGATTGAACACCAGAAGGACTAAACGTTGGTGTTGTGTTTAGTGCCACTTCGGTTGTCAAAGCCTTGGTTAGCGTTGCCATGGTACTGGCAATCTTCTCCAACATTCCACGCGGAGGGCGTATTATTCCTTTACGGACCCCCTTTACGCACCTACGGCATAAATCTTCGGCGGATCCATTATGGTCAATATCATGATTGGCCAGCACTTCCTGAAGTTGTGCTTTCTTCAGTAAGTAAATCCAGTTGACTTTCGAATCAACTTCCGTAGTCTCAGTCTGGCTATTCTCGCTATTAGAGCAGAATTGCGCCATTTCGTCAAAATGTGCTGCCATTTCCTCCATACTGGTAGGCGCAGGCTGCGGCACCTTAGGTATAGCACCTGTATACCCAGGGAACTCCATATTATCCAATCCAATTCAAAATCAGAATTTTCAACCCCAAAAATAAATTATTTTTCTCAGGGGTAGGTAACGGAAGAGGGTGCGGTAACCAAAACCAGTCCACACCTTCCTTCCAATAAGGCAGAAGCAATCAAATCACTTGCCCCAATTTGGGCAACGTAACTTCGATTTCGGGAGGTAGCTCCAAAACGGTTGGGCCAATCCGCCCAAAAATGTTACAAACGGCTTCCTTGGTATCGATTTACTTGGAAAGGAGCTATGACTTGCCCAATCACGGTCAAGGTTGACTGGGAAAATCAAAGGGCAAAATATGGGCAAAAATCAAAATTTGGACAAAACACTGAGGTGTACTTAACAATTCTACACCTCATGGAACAATCGATTTTTCAGTCAGATTCTCTGTTAAAAACTTGAGGTTTCCCCTGAAACGGGGGGGGGGGGCGGATCGGAAAACAAATTCCACCAAACAACCTTGGCGAACACGGGGAACAAGTTTGTGTCAAAACTTTTCCAAATTTCCAAAATTCAAAAACAAACTCCTGAGGATGGATCGAAAACGTATTCGAAACGTCGGGGACTTGAAGCTTGTTTTTCTGTCACACTATATCTGAAATTTCATCCAAAACGGACTACCGGTTCAATTGCAATAAATTATTCAACATTTCACTTTTCCGAATCATAAAAAAAAAAAAATAATCAGATAGATTTTCAACCCATTTATTTTGACTGTTTGAATTTATGGTCGAGTTATTTTTACAGCTTAATTTCTTAATTTTATTCACTTGCTTTTCTTTAATTTTTATGAACAGTTTTTCATTCATTTGACTGAAATAATTCATGAAGGGTTGTAAATGTTGTTCATTAGTGTTGGTTTTCAAGTGTAATTTAATTTTCTGGATTTCCTTTTCTATTCTGCAAATTGTTTTAGTCGTATCGGTGATGAGTAAATTTAAAGTTTTAAATTGAAATTTTTCGGTATATTTTGTAAAACTGTCCTGTAGATTCTTTGATAGAAATTGAATGTGTGTTGTTTTAAATTGGATAAATTTAGGTTTGAATTTCTGATTTTTACATTGTAATAGGTATATTCTTCTATTTTTTTGTTTGATTAATTTATTTTGTAGTTTCATTCAATTTCTATCAAAGAATCTACAGGACAGTTTTACAAAATATACCGAAAAATTTCAATTTAAAACTTTAAATTTACTCATCACCGATACGACTAAAACAATTTGCAGAATAGAAAAGGAAATCCAGAAAATTAAATTACACTTGAAAACCAACACTAATGAACAACATTTACAACCCTTCATGAATTATTTCAGTCAAATGAATGAAAAACTGTTCATAAAAATTAAAGCAAGTGAATAAAATTAAGAAATTAAGCTGTAAAAATAACTCGACCATAAATTCAAACAGTCAAAATAAATGGGTTGAAAATCTATCTGATACCGAAATTCCAGACAACGTATTGAATATTCTAAATTTAGGCACAAATTTCGCAATACAATATGACCGACAAGATATCCCTGTGAAAAATATAATTGCTAACATTGAGGCACAAATAAATGACCATTCTAATAGCTCAAAACAAGAAATTCGATCGAAAGTCACACAATGCATTTATAATTTTAAAAAATCACAAAGTTCGGAAATTAACACGAATGATAAAAAAATTAAAAACAATATAAATAAAGCAAAACAATTCATCAAAATCAACCCACAAATAACAATATTGAAACCAGACAAAAGTAACAAAACCTTAATCATCAATACCATTGACTACGAAAACAAAATGACTCAACTATTAGATGACATCTCCACATACAAAAAATTGAAAAAAGATCCCACCAAAATTTTCCAAAAAATGAATAACGATTTAATCAAGAAATGGGAAGACTCTAATATTTTGCCAAAAAACATGACTTACAAATTAAAAATAAATAACGCCTTACCACCCAAAATTTATGGTTTACCCAAACTACACAAACCGAACATACCACTTAGACCGATCATTTCATGTATACAAAGTCCATTTTACAACTTATCTAAATATTTAGCCAATTGTTTATCACCGATTCTAGGAAAAACCGAACACTACATCAAAGACTCATGGGAGTTTAAAAAATTCATCAATACCATTACATTAGGTAATAATCAAAAACTAATTTCGTTAGACGTACAATCACTATACACCAACATACCTATTGACATTGCTGAACAAATCATAGTTAAAAAATGGAAAGAAATAGAAATCCACACGCCGCTACCATTAAATGAATTCATAAATGCAATTAATTTAACACTCACATCCACATACTTTCAGTACAAAGACAACTTTCATTCTCAAGTATTTGGATGTGCAATGGGCCAACCCATATCGTCAGTAATAGCCCAATTAGTGATGGAAGAGCTTGAAATGAATGTCATCAAAAATTTGAATTTTGAACTACCTTTCTTCAAAAGGTACGTCGATGACTGCCTCACAGCTATACCACAAACACAGTTCAAGAATTTACTTAACGCGTTCAATAACTACCATTCGAAATTACAATTTACTATAGAAACAGAAAACAACAAACAAATTAACTTCCTTGACCTCACTCTAATAAATAATAACAACAAAATTTCCACATCATGGTATACAAAACCGACCTGGTCGGGCCGATATTTGAATTATGAAGCAATAGTCCCGAACAATCATAAAAGAAATGTTGTTACAGGTTTAGCTGATCGAGCAATCATTTTAAGCGATCCCGAATATCGCAATTCTGCAATAACTAAAGCAAAAGCTATTCTTACAGACAATAATTATCCACTAAAATTCATAAACAAAATTTTTAAAAACCGAATTCACAAATACTACAACGAAAACAATAAAACCATAAACCACGAAGACACAGAAACTAAAAAATATATAAGACTCCCATACGTTCAACATCTCTCAGAAAAACTCAATATTATTCTAAAAGAATACAATTTTACAATAGCACATAAAAATGATAATAATCTAAAACATTTATATTCTAAACTTAAAAGCAAAATTCCCAAAAATAAAATTTCACATTGTATTTATAAAATTCCGTGTACAGACTGTGACAAAATATACATCGGACAAACAAAACAAAACATAGAAGAACGAATCAAAGGTCATAAATATCAAAAAAACTCAACAGCGTTAAAAAAACACGAGACAAATACTAAACATAAATTCAATTTTGAGCATTTCGACATAATAGAAAAAGAACAAAATGAGAAGAGTCGAATATTTTTAGAAATGGTACACATCAAAAAAAATCAAAACTGCGTAAACGATAAGACCGATATAAATAATCTTTCGCAAATATATAATATAATTCTTTAAAGTAACTAAATTGAAATAGTCCAGTCAAACAGACATATGATACAAGAGCCACATGTTAGCAATTAAATTTTAATGCAAACAGGCAGTGATATCTAACAAGTGTAACAAACGGTCAACCAGCAGGGTATCTTACCCTTACTTTCAGAACAAAAACCCATTCTGCAAACTGTGTTCAGTCTGAATTTCAAAGCCATGATGAGTGTGTGCTTCCGTAAAATCAACTCACGTAAGTAAATTAAACATACTAGTCACCAATATCAGAAAGATCTCAAACCCCAACATACGCAAACAAAATCTGTTGGTATTCTATCACGTGATAAGTATATTCAAAATTCAAATAATTCATGAAAAATTAATTTATTTTGTACATAATCACCGAACTAAGTTAGTTATTATGTTATTATACACATAAATTTTAAATATGAAACTAAAGTCAATGCTCATAACAAACTGAAAAACTTTGTCATAAATACAGATTGAGCATACAGCTAATTAATATAAAAATATTTTGTTAAATTTCAGTTCATAATGTAAACAATGAATAAATTCCTGAAGAAGGCGAAAGCCGAAACGCGTCGAATGAAAAGATTGTTTCATTGAGATAATTCATTTAAAATTGCTGAAAAACCTAAGAGAACCCACAACTTACTTTATATATATATATATATATATATATATATATATATATATATATATATACATATATATATATATATATATATGTTATGATATGACACTTATTGTAGTTGTTTGTGGACTGTATATGGGTATTAATAGTTGTTGAAATCTTGATAGTTTTATTAGCTCGAATTTACATGAAGATGCGTTCATCAAAAGCGTTGTTTCATGCATGAGCTCCCTTGAAGTACTGCCTTAGGCAAGTTCTCCCCACTTCTTGAAAAACAATATAAGAATTAGGTTCATTAGTCCTTGAATAACAAATAGTCATTGTCTGTGACATTAAAATTACGCACTTTCACAACACAAATGTCACTCACGCAAAATTGCGCACAAACACTATTCTTCTGTCGGAAGAGGACATATTTTTGAAAAGGAACGTTTGATGATTCCCTTCGACGTTCTGATCACAGCAACTCTTGGAATACCATCGGTGTCGTGACACAAACTTATTATTCGGCCTAAAAGCCAATTTAAGGTAGGCAAATTGTCGTCCTTAACAAGAACCAGAGTGTTTAATTTGAGACTGCCTTGAGTTTGTTTCCACCTTATCCGCTGTTGTAGTTGTGAAATGTATTCATTTTTCCATCGCAACCAAAAATGCTGATTCAGTTGCTGCAGATACTGGTATCGTGACAATCTTGTTTCTGGTACAGCTCGCAAGTCTGGATCGGGAATAGACATTTGGCTACGTCCAATTAGGAAATGTGCAGGAGTGATGGGATTCAGATCAGCGGGTTCATTGGACATGGGTACAAGATGACGAGAATTCAATATCGACTCTATTTGTACGAGTACAGTGTACAATTCTTCAAACTTCAATGATGCTTTGCCTAATACACGTTTTGAGTGATACTTCACGCTTTTCACCCCGGCCTCCCAGAGACCACCAAAATGCGGTGAATGGGCGGGTATAAATTTCCAGGTTACGCCATCTAGAGCAAGTGAGTCAGTAATCTGGTCATTATTTTTGTTCAAAAATGCAGCTGTATCCTTTAATTCAGAGTTACCTCCAACAAAATTTGTCGCATTATCTGATATCATTTGAAAAGGTTTACCCCTGCGAGCTATGAAGCGTCTAAGAGCAAGAATAAATGCCTCCTTTGTGAGGTCTGAAACTAATTCTAGATGGATAGCCTTTATTGAACAACAAACAAAAAAACATATATAACATTTTCTGGTTCCACCTCCTCGACCCTTACGGTCTTTAATAAATAATGGCCCAGCATAATCTACGCCACTGGTGTGGAATGGATATCTCGACTGGAGTCGAAACGCAGGTAAGTTGCCCATAATAGGTTGAATGGCTTTGGCTTGTGCCGGAAACATATTACACAGTTTCTTACTGTCCATTTCGCTAAATTACGTCCAGCCACTGGCCATAAAAATTCGCGCAATGAATTTATTAGTAATTGAGGACCAGCGTGGAACAGATTCAAATATTCATTACGAAATATCAATTTAGCTAAATGGTGTTTAGCATCCAAAATAATCGGATGTTGTTTATCATAAGGGAAGTTGAAGTTTTGTAATCGACCGCCAACTCTCATTAAGTTGTTTGAATCAATAAATGGTGATAAATTTAAAATTTTACAACTAGCTTTGAGTTCACGATTGTTTAAAAGGCAATCATATTCTTCGGAATAAGATTCTATTTGGGCTTGTCGAAGTATACATTTTAGATCGTCAGTCATTTCCCTTGCCGTAATGGGACCTACTATTTTTTCAGCCGGCTTTAAACAATTTGTTTTGAATATTCTCAAACAATATGACTAGATGCGCTGCAACCTTTTCAAGTCTGAGAAATTCTCAATTACGAATAGAGGAATTCTCAATTACGAATAGACCTTGTTTTAGAGAATTACATAACGTAATGGTTTGGTTTTTCATTTCGGGCAGATCCGAAATCTCACATTTCGAAACAGGCCACTGGCTTGGATCTTGGATTAGCCATTCCGGACCGTTCCACCATATTTGCAAATCTTGCAGCAAGGAGAGATTTACACCACGGGATAATACATCTGCAGAATTGTCCTTGCTACCTATATGCCTCCATTTATAATTTACTGATAGATTTTGTATTTCAGCTGCTCTGTTACTAATAAATGTTTTTAAGAAATTTGGGGGAGTTTTTAACCAACCTAACATTATAGTAGAGTCTGACCACAACGTGAAATTGTTTATCTTCAATTTCAAGCACTTATCTACCTTATTGGTTAATCTCGCCAACATAAGAGCTGCGCAAAGTTCCAATCTAGGAATACTTATAGTCTTTAGCGGAGCTACCTTTGTTTTGGAACAAAGCAAGCTCACCTGAACATTGTTTTGTATGTCGAGGGATCTTAAGTGAATGCAACTGCCATACGCTCTTTCGAAAGCGTCGGCAAAACCGTGTATTTCAATGAATACAGCGTGTTTGATTAATACTTGTCTTGGAACACGTATGTTGTTTAAATCGGGCAATTCCTTCCTAAATTTATTCCATTGGGAATGTAAATTTACCGGAACTGATTCATCCCAACTTGATTTCTCAAGCCACAAGCATTGGAGTATGATTTTTGCGACTATTATATAGACGGGCCTACTAGTCCTAGCGGGTCGAAAATCTGCGCGATGCAAGATAATATGCTGCGTTTTGTAATGGGTCCGCGCAATAAGTCCGGGCTTACTTTGAAACGTAAATCATCTGAGCTTGGACACCAAGTTAGGCCTAAAGTTTTCCTATTTTCGTGTGTTCCAATTTGTAAAATGTTTTTGTGTTCTTCGTTACTGGCGAACTCTCGTTGAATAATTGGTTTGTTTGATACCCACTTTCTCAGGTTAAAACCGCCGGTTTTCATTACATCAGAGATATTTTTAAGAACATATTTTACCTCGCCGATGGTATCTGCGCCTGTTAGTAGATCATCTACGTAAAAGTCGGATTCTATAATTTCGGATATTTTCGGAAGTTCGACTCTACATTTGTTGGCCAATTCTTTAACGCACCTAATTGCTAAGAATGACGCGGAGGTTGTACCGTAATATTATAGATAATAAGTCCTCCTGAATAATCGGACCGTTCATTCGAAGATCGTTTATTGAAATTCCACTAGTAGTTTTGGCTGAACCATCAAATACAACGCGTAGCTTGGTGGTTTCGCTTTCTTCCTTTAAAACGCCATGGTGAGGCATGTAATACTTGAAACCATCGGCAATGTCGTTTGAAATGTTCACCTTAGTTAAATGTCCGAGCCTTTCATATTCGGATAAGAAATCTACGTACATTGTGCGTAACTCGGGATTGTTTTGCAATTTCCTTTCTAACTGAAAGAATCGTTTTTTAGCGAATTCCATCGAATCTCCTAGCTTATTTAATTCGTCCTTCAATGGAATTGTTACCACGAATCTACCATCACTGTTGCGATGCGTAATTTCCACAAATTTAGTTTCACATAGAATTTCTTCCTGTGATAGCGCTCTGTCTGTAGCATACTCTTCTATTTCCCAAGAACGAGTTAGTTGTTCTTGTATATTTACAATCTTGGAAAAGTTACACTGAACTCTTTTGTTTTCATTTTTCCCGAACACCGGACCAGAGATTACCCAGCCTAGCTTGGTTTTCTGTAATATAGGGTTGTTTTTACCTAACGTAATTTGCCCTATACACATTAATTGCCAGAAATAATCGGCCCCTATTAAAACTTCTACCCTACCAGGTTTGTTGAAACTTGGATCGGCCAATGCGATATTCGCCGGTATTTGAAGATTTGTTTTAGTGATTTCGAAATTTGGTAAATCGTTCGTAATTTCTGATAATACCAAGAACGTCATATTTTCGGAAAATGCATTACGTACAGCCAAGATTTTACTTTCACATTTGTATTTTATACGCGATTCAATGTTATTGACTCCCGCTACTTGCATTTTAATTTTTGTTTTATTAAGTTTTAAGGTATTGCACAAATTTTCGGTAATGAAACTTCGTGAAACTACACTGCGAGCCACTATCAAGTAAGGTTCGTGCAGTATGCCTTTTACCTTCCATGTCCATGATTTCGATTAGAGCGGTTGATAATAATACCTGACCTTGCATTGTATTAGAACAGGATAATGCTACTTGTGTATTGGTTTGACTCTCAGTTTTATCAGTAGTATTCACCCTAGTATCGGTATTATTGAATTCATGATGAATCAATGTATTGTGCTTGCGCTTACATTTTAGACAAGTGCTTGCTGTGCACTGGTCACTAGAATGTCCCTTTTTCAAACAAATGAAACAAAGTTTCATTCGTTTTACATTTTCTTTTCTATCGGCAATATTTAGCTTTAAGAACTCCTGGAATAAAGTGTTCCTTGTTGCAAAATGCACACGTAGGATTGTATGAAATAAAAGATCGAGTAATTCGATTATTATCACGTGTGTTTTCTTTAGTTCGGTACTCGTTTCTGTTTGACCCCTTAGTTTGATTATTACTCGTCAAAGTTTCTAGGAAATCAGCGCGCCCTTTTAGAAATTTCTTTAATTGATCTAAACTCGGTAATTCATTTTCAATTTTGTGTTGCTCCCATTCTCGCATTGTTACATAATCTAATTTCTTAGTTATAATGGCATCCCACTCGCTAGTAGGTTGTCCTAGTAAGCTTAAAGATCTCATGTGTTTTGTGACGTCATCAATTAATTTCCTAATTTTGTCCGACGATTCCTTATAGATCACTTCTAAATCAAAGATTGATTTTATATGATTATGAACTAGTAATCGTGTATTATTGAATCTGCTGCATAATGTTTGCCATGCCACGGCGTAATTATCAGAGGTGAGTTCTAAGGATACAACAACCTGCGCAGCGCTTCCAGTCAGCGAAGCCCTGAGGTAGTGGAACTTTTGAATGTTATCTATGCTGTTATTCGAATTTATCAAAGATTCGAATGTTTCACGAAATTCTAACCACGACTCATAGTTTCCATCGAATTTCGGCAATTGAATAGTTGGCAACTTAACATTATTAAAACTGTGCACATTGTGGAAATATTGATCTGATTTCCCAGATTCAGATTTGGACGCGGAACCCGCAGTTTCCGTTTCGTCTTTTGCGCTAATATTTTCCTGGTTGGAAATTAGAACGTAGTTTAGTAGTTCTTTTGCAATAGATATTAGAGTGTAATAAGAATCCTCAAACTCCTCAAAGGTTTCTCGCTCTATGTAATGATCAGTAGGATTTTCAGAAATGCACTCAATTTGCGTTTGAATTTCATTAAATTCTTCGATTATCGACTCAAAACGATTGATTCGTTGTTCTAACTGAATTACCGTAGCTTGCTCAAGAGGTATTTGCTCTGGGTTTTGTTTTATGAGATTTTGAGTATTCGTAGCATAATTTTCGAAATGAATTGTCCTAATGTTGATCGACTCTCGTTGTTTTATTAAAGTGTTTAATTCATCCATTTCAGCAATGTACTCGTACGAATATTATAAGTCAATGAAACAGTACAGGAAGTAATCGGTTGTGATCGGATATAGGTATTTATTAAGGGTTATAATGGAATGGACTCATCAGCCAGACGTGTTACAATGTCGTATGTTTTTTCGTAGTTTGTAGTCGCCCTGTTCGACTTTGCTCGTTCGCGGCAATGCGGTTGAAGCTTCTTGAAGATAGTTGTTTGGTCCACTGGAATCCACGATTTGCACTTTCGTTGTTAATGGCTAGCTTTCTAGCGCCAACTTGCAGACTTGAGGTTATATCGATGACTTTCTGCCATAGTATCGTAGGTAGCATAAGCTAAAAGTGGGAGAAAAATGGTAAGATTTGTTTCCAGGACAGTCTTCAACTATAGTTTTGATCTGATATGGTTCCTAGGGTTTTATTGATGCGCTGAATTCAAAAATATTCATACTTTTTACTTGGGACTCAAACTTCATGCTATTTGGGGCCTTACGATAGTTTGTCGGGGTCGGGATTGAAGTTTTTACAGGAAATAGCGTAAGTTACCGACTTATGCTAGTCTGCTCGTACTGCTTTGATACTTGAGATACTTTGGCAGATACAACTTCTTCTCCCAGAAAAAAACGTAAGTAGTAATAACTTACTAACTTTCACAATAGGCAATATTATTAACTTTATTAATAATGGCAATTAATTATTTGTTAAACTTTAATCAAATTAATTACAAATTTCAAAGTTGGTTAAAATGTTTTGGTTAAAAATTTTTGCAACATAGCCAACATTCCACGATTTCGATTTTGGCCTGAACAACTATCGCAATGTAATATTACGTGTTGCAGACCGTTTTTATCTATGTCCGTTAAGAACTTGAAAATTACTGTACAGATTTCGTTACACTCACGGTTCCCAGCGGACTCAAACATAGCAACAGCCATTTCTTGTTCCTGACTCGTAGATGTTTCATTGAAAAATGAGTATTTTCTGGAATAGTACAACAATAAGTTGTCTCCATGAGTATTTAGAACTTTTTCCAGATCAAAACTTGCACAGAGGAAGTTGCTATGAGTCAAGAATCTTTTCTGATCTTCTAAAAATAATTCTTCACGTTGTTATTTCAGTTCTATATGTTTTGTAAATATTTTCTTTGTATCTTCTGTTTCTACAAAAGAACTGTCTTTTCTACTCTCGCACAGTTTACACTTATCCTTTTTCGGTGAATGAAAACCGATGTTAAAATATTCTGAAAATATTTTTCTAAATATTTTTTAATGATGGTATATTATTCGATTGTTTTGTTTCTTGATGCCGCAAGAATAGTCGATACAAAAATGCTTCATTTCTGAATTCGGTGGAAAGATATTTTCTAACGGTATGATTACGGCAATAATGAGAATGTACCGCTGGAAGATTTTTGATGAAACCATGAGCTTCTACTATTACAGTTTTTGTCTTGTTATGTTGTTCATGTCTCCCTCTTTGGTCTGGCTTTTCAAAGTTTTGTACAGATTTGGAGATTGCATACCTAAGAACCATTTGTGATATATCAAGGGTTTTCAGTGAAAATTGTTGACAAACTTCCACTCGTTTATTGTTGTTGTAACTAATAAAATATTTAAAAGAAGTTTTTGTGTTGCTTAAATATGCAAGCTGTTTTCCTTCTACGTATTGCAACATTTTCACAACAACTCAGAAGCCAGTTTTTTTGACGTTCATAGGAACCCAATCCCCAATGAAATTCATGTATATCATGTCGTTGAAGTTCGGTGAATAGTTGGGAACATCGATTTTGACATCCTTTTTTGCAGGGAATTTCTCTTACTTGTCGTCCTTTTCCAAAATTATTTTCTTCTTTTCTGATTGTTTTTCATTCAATTTTCGTTTTTTTCTTAGTCCAATTTCTCCTACCAAATCCATTTCATTATTTTGGCCGTTTTCAAATTCGAAATCGGAATCTCTACTACTTGTTGGTCCAGAAAAGTATGAGATATCGAAATTTGTTCAATTTATTTTCAAATTTTAGATAATCAGTCTTGTACAAACAACTGGCAAATAAGCTTTGTAGGTTAAAATTATTGTTTTTCAGCATACCTTGGCAATAAAACAATGTGTGATAGAAATCGTTTTATCAAAGTGTTTGGAAGATTGAAATTCAATAATTTTTGATAGTCTGGTAGTTAATAATGTACGTTTATTACATAATTTATCAAAAAATTATTTACAAGTGGGCACAGAACTGAAACACAACAAACATCGAAAGTAACGTATGTAACAAAATTACTATCGTAAGCAACATCACGTGACTGAACTTGCGATACTCTGTCGGGGTGTTGATTGGTTTCGATAGAAACCGTTGATATGACGACGTTTCGGCACAATCTCATGTGCCATCTTCAGGTCTTCTCTTTAGGGCTGCTGCTCTGCTTCGAGTTAACTTGAAACTGATCTCCGTTGATCCTGTTGGTCTTTTATCCATCCTTGTTACATCTGGATTATTTTGCCGGTTTGATGCGTCTGATTGAGCTTGATGGTCTGTTGCGTTCGAGCGATTTTGTCGGTTCGTTGCGTTCGAGCGAGTTTGCCGGTCCGATGAATTAGTCTGGTTGACTGTTCTCCTGGGTGGTTGAAGGGCTGGTTTCCAAGCAGTTGGTAATCTCTGTGTATCATCTCTTGTATTGAGATTTGAAGGTCGCTTCTCGATTTCGATAGCTTCTCTTATGATGCGTTTTCTTTTGTGCTCCAGGCTGGCTAGGACTCGGGTGTTGTCAAAATCGATTTCATGTGAAGTTTTTCTCACATGTTCGGCAAGTGATGATGCTGTTTCTTGCTTTGCGACTGCATTGCGGTGTTCTTCACTTCGAATGTTGATTCTTCTGTTAGTTTGTCCTATGTAGCTTCCTCCGCAATCTTTGTATGGTGTTTCGTAGACCCCTTGTGTTTCCAGATTTATTCTGGATTTAGCGTTAGGCAATACTTGACCAATCTTTCTTGTCGTGTTGAAACTTGTCTCAATATTGTGTTTCTTGAGAATTCTGCTGATCTTCTCTGTAGTACCTTTGACGTAAGGGAGATGGGCTTTGGCGACAGGTTCTCCTTTTTCTTCTTCTGTGGTTCGATCTGTCTAGCGTCGTGGCCTCAGTGCTCGTCGAATATTGTCTTTTGAGAACCCGTTTTGTTGTAGCGTGGTTTGTATTGTCTGCATTTCTTGTTGTTTGTGGTAATTGTCGATAAGTCGGTCTGATCTGGTTATGAGTGTTTTTATTACTGATTGAAGTTGTGCTGGATGGTGATGTGACTGGGCGTTCAAGTAACGATTCGTGTGTGTTGGTTTCCTGTATATGGTGTATCCTATTCTGCCGTTTGTCTTGCTCACAAGAACATCTAGGAAGGGTAATTGGTTGTCCTTCTCGATCTCCATTGTGAACTTGATTTTTTCGTGAATCCTGTTCATGTGGTTCAGAAATTTTGTCAGTGCGGCTTCTCCGTGAGTCCAGATGACAAACGTATCGTCTACGTATCGTAGCCATAGTTTTGGTTTTTGGCTGGCTGTTTGGATGGCTCGTTCTTCAGAGTCTGTCATAAACAGGTTGGCTAATACTGGGGATAAGGGTGATCCTATCGGTGCCCTTTCAATTTGTCTGTATCTCTGGTCCTTGTAGATGAAGTACGTATTTTTGAGGCAGTGTTTGGTAAGTTCGATGATGTCCTTCCGTAAAGGTGTTTCTTCTGGATAATTTCGACGGCCTCATCGATGAGGATATTAGTGAAGAGTGATACGATGTCGAAGCTCACGAGCATGTGGCCAGGTTCCAGCTTTATGTTCTTTATGCGTTCGATGAAGTGGCTTGCGTTCTTCACGTAAGATTCGGCTTCTTCGGCATAGGGTTGTAGCTTCTTTGCTAGGAATTTGGCGAGCTCCTGTAGAGGTGAACCTATCGAACTGACGATAGGTCTAAGTGGAGCTCCTTCTTTATGGATCTTGGGAAGGCCGTATAGTTTCGGGCACTTCGACGATTTCTCTCTTGGTATTAATCTCTGTTGTTCTTCTTTGTCGATTTGGCTTGCCTTGATTTTTGTTCTGGTGGTTTTCGCCAGGTACGTAGTGGGGTCAGTGGCTATCGGTTGATAAGTGTCATCTTGTAATAGTGTTTGAATTTTGTCATCGTACTCTCCGATGTCCATTACTACAGTTGCGTTCCCCTTGTCTGCTGGTAGTATGATGATGTCAGTGTTCGCTCTTAGGTTCATCAGAGCATGGTGTTCATCCCGTGTCAGGTTCTTCTTTGGAGGTTTCGCTTTTTTCAGAATTCGGACCACATCCTGTCGTATGGCGTCAGCTGAAGTGGATGGAAGACTTGTTATTGAGGCTTCTACACTGCAAATGATGTCTTCGGTAGGAATCTGGGTGGGTGCTATAGCGTATTTGGATCCTTTGGCGAGGACACGTTGTTCGTTGTTGTCTAGAGGAAAACTTGACAAATTGTACACCAGTTTATTGATGTCCAAAGGCTGTACCTCCTTGTTGGGCCTTTGAGTCCTCTTCAGCTCTTCAAATTTCCTCTTCTGTTTGGCAGTGGTCCATTCGGCGTCTGTTTGGGAACGGAAATCCGACAGCTGGTCTATTTTGTTCCAGAGAAATGGATGTAGTCTGCTGCTAAGTTCCAGATGTAGATGTAATAGCTCCTTGTTGGTTTTGTCCAGGATCTTTCTTGTGTCTTGGATGGATTCTCGAATCAGGGCACGGCTTGTTTTTCTCAGAATTTTGTTTGTCTTGGAATTATTCTTGTGAAATTTGATCTGCATGCTTTTCGAAATGATGTCCTCGTCTCTGCAGCGTTCCAAGAAGGTGAGGGTACACAATAGCTTGCTTTGTTTGGATAGTAGGTTCTCGAAGATCTTAGTTTCGTGGGTTATCTTCTCCCCGTAGAGTTGATTTATGTTCTGCTTCAGGTTTCCGCGAGCGTTATATGCTGTATTGGGTTGCCGGGATATACTCCGCGTTGTCGTAGATTGGTTTCGATAGAAACCGTTGATATGATGACGTTTCGGCACAATCTCATGTGCCATCTTCAAGTCTTCTCTTCAGGGCTGCTGCTCTGCTTCGAGTTAACTTGAAACTGATCTCCGTTGATCCTGTTGGTCTTTTATCTATCCTTGTTACATCTGGATTATTTTGCCGGTTTGATGCGTCTGATTGAGCTTGATGGTCTGTTGCGTTCGAGCGATTTTGTCGGTTCGTTGCGTTCGAGCGAGTTTGCCGGTCCGTTGAATTAGTCTGGTTGACTGTTCTCCTGGGTGGTTGGAGGGCTGGTTTCCAAGCAGTTGGTAATCTCTGTGTATCATCTCTTGTATTGAGATTTGAAGGTCGCTTCTCGATTTCGATAGCTTCTCTTATGATGCGTTTTCTTTTGGGCTCCAGGCTGGCTAGGACTCTATCGAAACCAATCTACGACAACGCGGAATATATCCCGGCAACCCAATACAGCATATAACGCCCGCGGAAACCTGAAGCAGAACATATATATATATATATGTATATATATACATATATATACAATTCAAATGAATCACAAATATAATTTATTACTCATCATCCTCATCGCTGTGAACGTCTTCCATCAAAATGTTAACATCTCTGTAATCAACCTCATCAAAGTTGTAAGTCATATAGGTTATTTTATAACAATTTTATCTTTGTAACTGTAAATTTATTGTAGTTTCCCTGAGGATGGAAATAAATATTTTCGAAAGCTTGGATAACCTTTAAAGAGTTCTCTTTTACTTGCTACGCAATCCTACTATTATTAGTTTTATTCCTATCTAGTCAGCAACGACTACCCTTCCTCTATATATATATATATATATATATATATATATATATATATATATATATATATATATATATATATATATATATATATATATATATATATATATATATATAACTTAAGAGATATAGAATTAAATTTTCTGAATTATGAAGATAACTTAGATAATTTAACATAGGATTATTATATTATGTTAAATTATCTAAGTTATCTTCATAATTCAGAAAATTTAATTCTATATCTCTTAAGTTACATACACGATAGTGGCCAATTAGGCAAAGAAACTTTAAACTTGTTTATATATATATATATATATATATATATATATATATATATATATATATATATATATATATATATATATATATATATATGTATATAAATATATATATACCTATATATATATTTGTATTTTTTCTTGGTATATTGGTTCGTATATATACTGAAAATGAAATAAAAATTTTTTTTGACGTTTCGACAATGTTTATTGTCTTTATCAAAATGTGAATTAGTGTTTCCATGTAATTTAGAAAAGAATAGATGATTCCGATTAATGAAATGCGTCTGCAGCCGACTTGTGTTTTAAGATCCAATTAAAACTGCAGAAAACATTGGATCGGTTGTGTGTGAAAGAGTAATGTATGGCTAATTACAATTTGAAATGGATTGAATTTGAATAAATACAAGATATTTTAAGATTGTACAATTATAAATATCTATGATTATTGTATGAATTAGTAATTCTATGATAAACACTTCCGATCTATCATAATCAACTATTCAAGTTTAAGATAATTCTATGGAATTTAACCTCAAAATTGTTACTCATAATGTCATAATTAAATAATACTTTATCTTTTTTAGGTTGAATTTTAAATGAACAAGTGGAAAGTGGCACTTCAAACTAATACAATTTTGTTAAGTTTGAACTAGATCATTATACAGTTTCGAAAGATTGGAATCTATTTTGTCATTTACACAATTGTTCTTTTTAATTTGAATAGATTCCAATATCAAACGTTTGTTGTCGTTTGTTTCAATATTTAAAATTTTTGTATTGTTGTAGTCGAATGTATGGTTAGTGTCTTTTACATGCTTATTGAGCGCAGTTGATGAATTTTTGGTATATTTGTGACCATTCAACCTTTTTTCGAGGTATTGTGAAGATTGGCCAATGTATGCTTTTTCGCAATCTTTGCAAGGGATGGAATAAATAGTATGGGTTATTTTTTTGAAAGGTACGCTGCTTTTTAATTTTGTAAAGAGACTTTTCTGATTTAAATAACTCTTATGACATATATGTAGGTCATAAGGTTTCACTATATTACAATTTTTTTCTGAAAGACCATTAATATATGGTAGTGATATGTAATGCTTATTATTTGATTTCTCATTATTGGTATTGATTTCACCAGATGAGTTATAAAATTTATGAATTTTGTCTCTAGTTATCGAATGTACTAAATCAATGGGATAACCATTTCTTATTAAAGTTTCTTTTGTTTTTGTAATAGATATAGTTCTCAGTTCAGGAGAACTTAGTCGAATAGCTCTATCTATCATATTTATGATAACATTCTTCTTATATTTTTTAGGTATATTAGAATTTAAAATAGTATACCTTCCTGACCAAGTAGGTTTTGTTAGAATTTTGTTTTCATTTGATTTTCTCACTAAAGGTAAATCTAAAAAATTTATTTCATTATTATTTTCTAATTCGATCGTGAACTGTAACTTATGGTGAAAGGAATTGGAAGAATTCAAAAATACATTACATGGAAACACTAATTCGCATTTTGATAATGACAATAAACATTGGCGAAACGTCAAACAGAATTTTTATTTTATTTTCAGTATATATACGAACCAATATACCAAGAAAAATTACAAATATTACAAATGGTTCAAGAATATCAATAAAAAACTATATATATGCTTTTTTTTTTTTTTTTTTTTTTTTTTTACATTCAAACCTGGTCGGGGCTGCTGCGAGCTCCGACGACATCGCAGCAGTCGCGCCAGAAAAACCTAAAAGGCGGTTAACCGAAGCTACTCCTCCCCACCGGTCGGTAAGTAGCTTCAGGTTCCTAAATCGTGTGCCCTAAGTATTCTAATTGAACCCAGAATGACTGCCTTTTGCATCCGGTCTATCAAGATCTGCGCCGAGTTCCTACAGGCCGGAATGATCTTCAAGTTTGAACGCAGCGAAGACCGAATTCCGCCCAAAACACCGATGATCAGAACCACTAATACGACCTTGTGGCCTGGGTATAGCGTGCGGAGCTCGAACAGGAGATCTTGATATTTTGTCCATTTTTCCTCCTCTTTCAAGACTATGTTCTTCTCTGCCGGAGCGGAGAATTCGATGACATACATAGTCTTGATTAGTTTATCGAGGAGGACAACGTCAGGCCTATTTGCTTGTATGGACCTGACGGTCGGAAACGGATAATTCCAGAAGATCTGGCATTTTTCGTTTCCGACAACGGACTCAATATCTCCTGGCATGTAAGGCAGCACCGGCTCTTGGTCTATTCCGTACGAGTGCCTTAGATGGTAATACAGCACCCGTAGGGCCGCATTATGGCGATGGGTGTACGCCGAGGCCGCTTTTGCCGGACATGCCGACAGAAGGTGGAAAAGCGTCTCAGGCACCTTTCGACAGGCCCTGCAGCTGACATCAGGGACCTGCACACCCATCACATTGCGGCGATAGACCAAGGTGTTAATTACGCCATCTTGGCAAGCTGCGGTAAATCCCTCAGTCTCGGATGTAAGCCCGGCTGACCTTAGGTAGCCGAAGGTCAGCCTAGTTGACAAGCCGAGCGTTTCGATGTTTCGATAGAAAACACCGTGTATCGGCTTGTCAACATGCCGCCTGAGCGTAAGATCTTGCTCCGCGGCATTTATCTGGGCTTTCAGGCGAGAAGGTAGGAGCTCGAGGTTGCCCTCTAGTCGGCCTTCTCGACTGATCTGAAATTCGAGACCAAGTTCTTCCGCAGCTTTTTGTGCTGCCTTAACGATAAATGCCCCCACTCCGGCCAATTCGTGACTTTTAACAAGGCACAGGAGGGGGTCCGAGCTCCTAAGAACTTTACAAGCTATACTCAGAACCACACTTCGATGCAGACCCTCCAGACTGAGGAGTCCCCTACCTCCCCGATGACGTGGGAGATAAATACGGGAAACGGACGATCTAGGTATATATAGTATATATATATATATATATATATATATATATATATATATATATATATATATATATATATATATATATATATATATATATATATATATATATATATATATATATTTATTGTTATGATTTCATTTCATAAACAATAAAAATTTAAAAATAATAACTTACCGAACTTTGAAAATTAGGAAAGATAAATAAAAAGATATTATATGGAATTAAAAACAATAGTAGTGTTTTTGATATAATATAGTATGTATTAGATTTAAGAATAAGTAACTGTCAAGAAAATCATAAATATGGGAATAATCATATTAATAATAACCCAATCATAGGTTATCTTATACCAAAGTGTGTGGAAAAATGTAGGCAATATTAATTTAAAAAGAAGGAATCACTATCAATTAAAATAAGTTGAAAATCTCCAATAATTCAAAAATTATAGAATACTTAATTCTGATTGGTCGAGACGAATTCCTAGTGTCAGGCTGGTAACAATCAGATACTTCTGTCAATTCACAACAATTAACTTGGCATGCTTGATATGGAAAGAAAGCACCCCATAGGTGGAAAATGACATCAATGTAGCGTCGGTTTTGGAGGCCTATAAAAGGATCTGAAAGACAAGCCAAGTCAGTTTGCATTCATATCTAAGCTAAGACTGTGCTTCTCTGGCAACTCACAAATTTCTAACCTAAGTTTATCAAAATAAACATCGGTGAACTCAAATGTTCCAAGCTTCGATAAGTTCCAAGTAACCGAAGTTAGTAAATAATTATTAAAAATCAAGAAGTGTCTGAACAAAGTAAAAGGTTGTAATAACCTCCAATTTATAAGAAGTATCCAACGATTACCATTCTTCGATATAATTCCAATAAACCATCGAAAAGTTTTATATCTTATCTAAAAGAATAAAACAAAGTATTTTCAACAGTTCCTGATTCTCAAGAAGAAGTAACCAAAATTAGTTACCTGTGATTATCGTGATATAGCAGAGTATTGTGTTAAAGTGAATCAACGAAATTAAATAGAAGTAAATTGAACATTGCCAACATTATTAAACACACTATTGAATGTTAACTAAACGTAAGTTTGTTTATAATTCCTACATCATTGTATTATCTGTAAAGCAAAAGGAAGATTATAACAGTATAAACAAATATTAGTTGTAAAAGTGATTTTTAGGTTATATCATAGATCTTGTGAAACATAAAATTTAATTACCCGAGATAAGAAAAGAGTCATAGAAATTAAATATTGTGAAATTCATTGTGTTTAATTCCATATAAATAATTCTATAGATAAACTTCAAGTTAAAAAGTTAATAAACTAAATAGAAACAAACGTTAATTCCAAATAAAAATCAAATTAAAAAGATAAAAGCTAGCCGGTAGAATAATCAAATAATATTCATAATAAATAAAAAACTCCATAAGGTTTTTTTTTATATTAATATATATATATATATATATATATATACAGTATCGGAAATAATTCTTCTGGGGTATAGACATAAATCTACACATGCAACAAGGAACGCAATGATATGATAATACCACATAAACAAGAGAGACGCACTGCTATGCGCCCCTCCTCTTACCCCACCCGAGGCGTTAACTGCAACTCGCACATTCGCCCCACTGGTGCTGGTATGATACTGACGTCCTACGTTCTGAGCTGACCGACCTGGGATTGTAATGCTCTCTCTTCATTAGCAAGCTATTCTTTACGCTCTCATGAAGCCACCATACCCAAGATAAGTAATTTCCGAACCTGTATATATAAATAATTGAAAATAATATTATGCACAATAATCTGATATAAATATGATTGCAGTTAGTGCTCAAATGATTAAAATTTGTGGAATAAATAGATTAGTTGAAATCCTTGAAATATTTAAAATATAAAATGAAGAAATTGGTTAAAATCGTTGAAATATTCAAAACATATTTTGGTAGGACTTTATTCTTATATTGTAAAATTACTTACATTCATTATTACAAGTTAAGATATCATTTCATAGAATTGTAGTAAAATGGACATTGCAAATTCGTAGTAAATAGCATTTAACCATGTTCCTCACTTGAAATCAAAGATGCTACAAAGCAGGCTTACTATAGATTTCTATTCGCTGAAAATTTGATTGTAAATGATAAGAAACAAGGAAATGGATAACGGAATTATAAGAAGTTCAGCATGTAGTGTCCTCTATTGGTAGTTATCTATAATAATTGAATTTAAATTGAACTTAAAAACTGAGTAGAGATTTATTCATCCGTAGGAACAATTAAACTTAAAAATTAAGAATTAAGTAGAGATCTATTTATCCTCATGAACAATAGGAATTTAATGATATGCTATTTTCATATATGGTTCTATTAAATGACTACAGAGTAGATGGGCTTAAAATATGAAGCAGCTTGTGTGTTTAGTGTCACTAGATTATTGCTTTTGGAAGATTTTTGTATTTCAAGTAATTCCAACTTGTTCAGATACAAACCTTTCTTGGTGTAATGTACGATTTTAAAGATTTCAGATACCTATATCGAAATTATAATTGTTTCCAGAAATGTGGTTAGCAAAATTTGAGGAGCCAATTTTATGGAGGGCACGTAAATTTTCTTTCAATCCAGTTATAAAGATATGTATTGTTCTGTCAATATATACTGCTGAACAAGAGCTGCAACTTAGTTGGTATATGCCACTTTTCTCCAATCTGACTACTCTTTGTAACACTTGGGTAACCCCAACAATTTGACAATGGCTGATTTAGCACCACTTACTTATCTTTATAAAGAACTGGCAGTTAATGTTCAATATTATTGTTTATTTCAAAATTGCAATGTAATGAATGTATAGTGCAAAAACTTGAAGTTCTATCTGGTCAAAACACAGAGAAGTTGACAATTAAAAATTGCATAAAAGTAGGCAAATATAAAATTGTAATGTCATAAGAAATTTATAACAACGTCAATATAGCATCATAACAAATATTACAAAGTTATTCTTTCTTTTCTACGAAATATATCAAACATACAGTCCACGTAACAGTTAAGAAGATCAATAAATAGTAAAGATAAAATAGACAAAATGGAGAGAAGTGGCATATACCAACTAAATTGCATTTCTTGTTCAGCAGTATATATTAACAGAAAATATGACATCTTTGAAATTAGATTGAAAGAACATTCACGTACCTTCCATAAAACTGGCTTCCCTCATTGTGCTAACCACATTTCTGGAAACCATCATAGTTTCGATATATCTGAAAACTTCGAAACCTTACATTACGCCAAGAAAGGGTTGTATCTAAACAATTTGGAATTACTTGAAATTCAAAAATCTTCCAAAAACAAAAATGTAGTGACACTAATCACTCAAATTGCTTTAAATTTCAAGCCTATCTACTCTGTAGTCATTTAATAGAACCATATATGGTAAGCTACGTAATTTCCACCTTCCCTTGATTCTAAATTAATCAATAAGATGAATTTACACAAGTTACTGATATTTCCCAAGCTAGCTCAAATTTGTGGTTGTTCGGCCCTTTTCGTTAACAATGATGATACTTGCTCTATTACTTTCTAAACAACAAACCCTGGGCGCTATCACGAGTAAAGAAAAAAGAATTTCAGGCTTTTATAAATAATCATCATTAAATTGGTAGTAAGTAAAAAGGGAAAGAAACAAAGCATACAAAAACAATAACAAATATATTCAAATATTGATGAACAATAGAAAATCTTTCACAAACTCGCATGCCCTTTCGGGGCACCGATATAAAGTTGAAACAGTTATAAAAATGGAGTAATCAATCTACTTCCAGTCAGCAATTTCGACCAGCATCTAATCCATCATGGTAATGAAAGTTGCAACAGTGATATTAAAATTACTCCCCTGTGTCTCTCCCGTGGTCCTGATGGTGAAGCGCGAGGTCTCTAATAGTGTATTGGATCCAATATCCTCCTATCGAGAAAAAAGAAAATACACAAGTAGGATGTTCACAAGAGAAGTAAAATTTAATATATGCAATGACTCAGTAATGACGCTGAGAATAGAGAGTTAAGCTGGATAAATGTTAAATAGGTGAAGCCAAGATGAATTATAACTACAATTACAGATTAAATTAATATGTGACAATTATTCAGAATTTACTACGGTCATAACGAAATGAATTCAAGCAAAGTTAGAAAAAGTTAATTTAGTTTGAGAATAAGATATGACTTATGGTTCAGTGATTCCTAGAACCACGTGGGTGGATTTCGTATAATTAAGCCTCTTTAGTACGATTACGGGATTGTTCAACCAACAAGTCCCACGTTAACTCTATAATTGAAGGTATTGAAACAAGGCTCGTGGAATTATAGATATGGAGTGGTTAGTTCTAGCTCATCCTCTATGTTTCGTACCTTTTCGATTCGGATAATGCTACGTTGTTCATATTATGAGGAGTTCAAAGCAAAAAAAAAACATACGATATAATAACCCCACGTGTATTCAGAAAAGATGGAATCAAGTGATTTTGTCAATTGAATAAATGATATGAATGAAATTACAATGTCTAATATCAAGAGATCTTGGTGCCTGTTGTAAGAGCAGGAAACAATCAAAGTTTTGTATACATCAGAGTAAGCCTGATTGTGAATGAAATATTAAAGATTCAATGCTACTCTAAAATTATTTAATTAATAACTTTGATTAGGACCTACCTTGTATTCACAGTCACACCTGAGATGCTCAGTTATCATCCGCAACCGGTTTTATTCAGATTCTCCCTTCCTAATTAATAACTTGGATGTGGGGGTAACAATATAGTATTCGTTGAATCCGCTCCGTATTGATTAAATACAGTTAACTATATCATTTGAGATAGAGTTTTTTAATTGGGAGGAAGTTCAAGGATATATAATCAAATTATTATAGGGTTCTATCATGAAAAATGATATGTAACGATTCATTCAAAAGTCGGATCGTTACAATATAACAATAGCATACAATTAAATTTCTATTGTTCATAAGGATGAATAGATCCCTACTCAATTCTCAATTAAGTTTTTCATTTGAGCAATTTTTTTTGCGACGAATCTCTTGACAACATTTTAGCACTTTAGCGCATTTATAACGTCTTCTGAGATAGTTTTGGGGGATTTTGTACGATGCGAATTATTCCCGAAACAATCCTCCAATATGGACAAAAATACGTATATGTATTTGAATCAAAAAATTTACTTGTATGCAAACAGCATTCGGCAGCACTGTTTGTAATCAAATTGAGGGAATGGCTCGAACATGAAATATATCCGGCTGAAGTACTATGCTGCTGTATTCTGGTTTTTCTTGGTACTGACAGTATTAGAGTAGCTATGGCTACTACAAAACTTCAGAGTCAGTCCCAAAGATTCAAATTTAGCAACAATTATTGATCCCAAATTTTGTCCTATGTGGGAATATATTGGAATGAATTCCATAAATCTCTCAACGATGTTGCCACTTGGAAGCATGTGTCTGATGACTAACGTCAACTGATCTAAGTGAGAAACGTCAGGGGTTGAGTCCACTATAAGTGAAAAGTATTTTGCTACTTTGATTTCGTCGATAAAAATTGAATCCATATGAATAATGTATTGCTATATTTTGACAGAGAGGTAACTCACATTGCATTTTCGAGGATTAGCATATTTTGCAGATGTTTTGCGAGAAATGGATCAAATACACTGTATGTTATTTCCTCTAGCGTCTAATCATTATAAGCAAACAAATACATTATTTTTCCAGTTTTGTAATATTTTCTTTAGTGTTTAAGTGCCCTCCCAAAGCGGGCCCTAGGCAATAGCCTTGTCGGCCTATTGGGTAATTGGGTAAAACAACGATCATGACCTAATGGTTTATGTAGAAATCTAATTCAAACTTTACGTACATTTTACGTAAAGTAATCTTTGTAAACTCCACAAACATATTTTAAGTTCAAGTTTAAGTTAAGTTGTTCATAAGGATGAATAGAACCCTACCTAATTTTTAAGTTTCATTCCAGTTCAATTAATAAACATAAATTATACCAATGGAGGGCATCACATGCTATAAAACTAGTTCGAAAAATTCCACTTCAATGTAACACAAAGGAGTTATTTTGGAGAACTTTTTATAATTTCGTTATCCATTTCTCTTATCTACAACGAGTAAAAATTCATAATAAACCTGCTTTATAGCGTCTTTGATTCCAAGTAAGGAACATGGTTGAATACTGAACGAATTTGCAATGTACATTTTACTATTACTTCAAATTGGACTCATCATTAAGATCATGTAAACTATAAGACATGCATAGATGGTTAAATTGGGGCAAAGTTGCGTAACGGTGTGCCTGATAATATTCCATTCACATATTGAAGTTATCTAAGCCGTTATTCTCAAATCATCGTGATTTCAATCTTTCATCATCAGCGCCATATTGGATTTCTGCAGTTTTGAATAGCCCTTTCATTACCTTTCTAACGATGTATGACAAATTACACTTAAAGTCTTAAAAATCAGAAATATTAAGGAACAATTTTTTAAACTAGTAAGCTTAATCTGGTACATGTAAATGGTATTTTGATACCTTGTTAAGCACTGTATCTTTTAAAATGGAGTTTTCCAATAAATAAAAACAAACGAAATATGATAGAACCTCATTGCAAAACTGATTCGGTGTCAAGGCGGCGGAAATGTATCTGAACATGTACCCGACAGACAACAACCTAATCGAACTTTGTGCAAATTATTGAATAGTGATCTCGCTGAGCTTGGTTCGTATGAAACTAAGAAAGAATTATTCATCCAAAACTAATGAGAACTCTCGAAAATGCTTCCAAAAAATAACAATAATAATGACCAAAGAAAACAACAATTCACAACAGATGCTCAAAATGTTGTATGTGATTCTCTGAACAAAATTCCCTATATGTCATATGTCATGCACGATTCATTTTCCTTCTTCTCAATCTCCCAAATTCCCTAACGATCTCAAGTTGAAGCTCTTCTATATTTTGGTATTGCCGGCCCATGAATTTTACGCTCCGTATTGATTAAATACAGTTAACTATATCATTTGAGATAGAGTTTTTTAATTGGGAGGAAGTTCAAGGATATATAATCAAATTATTATAGGGTTCTATCATGAAAAATGATATGTAACGATTCATTCAAAAGTCGGATCGTTACAATATAACAATAGCATACAATTAAATTTCTATTGTTCATAAGGATGAATAGATCCCTACTCAATTCTCAATTAAGTTTTTCATTTGAGCAATTTTTTTTGCGACGAATCTCTTGACAACATTTTAGCACTTTAGCGCATTTATAACGTCTTCTGAGATAGTTTTGGGGGATTTTGTACGATGCGAATTATTCCCGAAACAATCCTCCAATATGGACAAAAATACGTATATGTATTTGAATCAA
Source organism: Endomychus coccineus (assembly GCA_958510875.1). Lineage (NCBI taxonomy): Eukaryota > Metazoa > Arthropoda > Insecta > Coleoptera > Endomychidae > Endomychus > Endomychus coccineus. The sequence goes on along the minus strand of OY294068.1, from coordinate 100,402,083 downwards.
AAAATTTACTTGTATGCAAACAGCATTCGGCAGCACTGTTTGTAATCAAATTGAGGGAATGGCTCGAACATGAAATATATCCGGCTGAAGTACTATGCTGCTGTATTCTGGTTTTTCTTGGTACTGACAGTATTAGAGTAGCTATGGCTACTACAAAACTTCAGAGTCAGTCCCAAAGATTCAAATTTAGCAACAATTATTGATCCCAAATTTTGTCCTATGTGGGAATATATTGGAATGAATTCCATAAATCTCTCAACGATGTTGCCACTTGGAAGCATGTGTCTGATGACTAACGTCAACTGATCTAAGTGAGAAACGTCAGGGGTTGAGTCCACTATAAGTGAAAAGTATTTTGCTACTTTGATTTCGTCGATAAAAATTGAATCCATATGAATAATGTATTGCTATATTTTGACAGAGAGGTAACTCACATTGCATTTTCGAGGATTAGCATATTTTGCAGATGTTTTGCGAGAAATGGATCAAATACACTGTATGTTATTTCCTCTAGCGTCTAATCATTATAAGCAAACAAATACATTATTTTTCCAGTTTTGTAATATTTTCTTTAGTGTTTAAGTGCCCTCCCAAAGCGGGCCCTAGGCAATAGCCTTGTCGGCCTATTGGGTAATTGGGTAAAACAACGATCATGACCTAATGGTTTATGTAGAAATCTAATTCAAACTTTACGTACATTTTACGTAAAGTAATCTTTGTAAACTCCACAAACATATTTTAAGTTCAAGTTTAAGTTAAGTTGTTCATAAGGATGAATAGAACCCTACCTAATTTTTAAGTTTCATTCCAGTTCAATTAATAAACATAAATTATACCAATGGAGGGCATCACATGCTATAAAACTAGTTCGAAAAATTCCACTTCAATGTAACACAAAGGAGTTATTTTGGAGAACTTTTTATAATTTCGTTATCCATTTCTCTTATCTACAACGAGTAAAAATTCATAATAAACCTGCTTTATAGCGTCTTTGATTCCAAGTAAGGAACATGGTTGAATACTGAACGAATTTGCAATGTACATTTTACTATTACTTCAAATTGGACTCATCATTAAGATCATGTAAACTATAAGACATGCATAGATGGTTAAATTGGGGCAAAGTTGCGTAACGGTGTGCCTGATAATATTCCATTCACATATTGAAGTTATCTAAGCCGTTATTCTCAAATCATCGTGATTTCAATCTTTCATCATCAGCGCCATATTGGATTTCTGCAGTTTTGAATAGCCCTTTCATTACCTTTCTAACGATGTATGACAAATTACACTTAAAGTCTTAAAAATCAGAAATATTAAGGAACAATTTTTTAAACTAGTAAGCTTAATCTGGTACATGTAAATGGTATTTTGATACCTTGTTAAGCACTGTATCTTTTAAAATGGAGTTTTCCAATAAATAAAAACAAACGAAATATGATAGAACCTCATTGCAAAACTGATTCGGTGTCAAGGCGGCGGAAATGTATCTGAACATGTACCCGACAGACAACAACCTAATCGAACTTTGTGCAAATTATTGAATAGTGATCTCGCTGAGCTTGGTTCGTATGAAACTAAGAAAGAATTATTCATCCAAAACTAATGAGAACTCTCGAAAATGCTTCCAAAAAATAACAATAATAATGACCAAAGAAAACAACAATTCACAACAGATGCTCAAAATGTTGTATGTGATTCTCTGAACAAAATTCCCTATATGTCATATGTCATGCACGATTCATTTTCCTTCTTCTCAATCTCCCAAATTCCCTAACGATCTCAAGTTGAAGCTCTTCTATATTTTGGTATTGCCGGCCCATGAATTTTACTTCCCAGCGTACCCTATAATAAATAATGTGTCGAGGACAATGAAATCTGGGGTCCTGGCTGATTATCTCACTGGTCCATCAATCCCGACTCATATGTCGCCAACTCTTCCGGTAAGATTCCCTAATAAAACTCTGAGAGTTCCAAGAGAGATTCGTGGCGGACCTACTGTGATGGCATCAGTAAGATGCCGTCGGCAGCGAGGTTATGCAAGGATCTCTCCAAGGATTACTTGATCGGTGATCCTACCGAACGGGGATCGCCAGACGAGACGCCACGACATCTAATGTCGATGCATTTCCCTGGGTCTGATGATAATTTCATAGTCTCACCAACCGAGGATTTCCGTGTCACCACGAGAGAGCTTGATCACGAGTGGTCTCGAAAGTGGTCAACTATGATAGATTTCGCTGGGCTATTTCCAGCTTTGTGCCACAAAAATCACTGGGGAGGTTGGGATCTTCCCGGCTCTCTAACAAGAGGGCTTGGAGCTCATCACCATCCCGGTGCTCGAAATTTTTCGATTTTGCATCGCCTCAGCCTTTGTAGCGAGGCTTTGGAGGTCTGCCGAAGTTGTTTTCATTCCTAAGGCGGAAAGAATTGACTTCACACAACCCAAATCTTTCCGTCCTATCATCTTCACGTCCTTTCTTCTGAAAGCGCTGGAGAATTTGATCGATAGGTATATCAGAGACGGTACATCAAAGGATTTTCCGCTCCACCTTCGACAGTACGCCTACCAAGTGGGCGAATCAACCGAGACGACGATTCATCACCTGGTTACCCAGATCGAAGAGGGCTCTTGATTTTGGACTGTGCACTCTAGGCGTCTTCTTAGATATCGAAGGTACGTTCAACATAACCTCCTTCGAGTCTATGTGTCATGATGTGGAGAAACTTTGATTAGGTGGATCATGAACATGCTCTCAAAGAGATTGATACACGACGCACCATAATGATAGCATCATATGTACACAAGTAACCCGAGGGTGTCCTCGGGGAGGTGTACTGTCTGCCCTCCTTTGGTGCCCGATGGTGGACAGTTTCATAGTCTAGTTTTAGGGTTTCACGTCCAAGCCTACGCAGACGACTTGACAGCTATGACTCTTGACAGACATGCGGTACATTGTGTGAATTATAGAACATTTGCCTTCATTGCTGGCTGCTGCCAAGTCAAGGGATTCATAGAGAATCCTGAAAAACTGATATGAATAAAACGACACTAGAAACCCTTCCGGAGATTTGTCTGATAAGAAGAACCTCGCACCTAATAGCCAGTGAATGACCTTGGAGGTATCCTCGATGCTAAACTGAGCTTGAGAATGCACCTTAAAACGTGGATGTAGAAGGCCGTTACATACTCATGAGCATGCAGGAGAGTCTTCACAAACACTTGGGGTCTAACGCCTCGAGTTCTGCACTGGATCTACATGGCCATTATCCGCTCAATTATGACATATACAATCGTTATGAGGTGGCCGGCGAAGGAAACTGTTCTATCCTAACTGGCGCTCGCCTGTCGGAGACGATATCTATTCGTGCACATCCAGAAGGGAGCTTTCAATTCCCCTAGGTGCTCACGTAACCGTTTTCCAGGCCAAGGTATGTGCTATCCGGACCTATCTCTTGGGAAACCTGAGACTGAACTACCAAGGCAGACGTATTCATCTGCATAGACAGTACAGTGCTTGTTTTGGAGTGCAAGTAGACCCTGGCTTAATTAGCCAGGGAGGGCATACTTAAGCTGGTATGGGTACCTGCCCGCTCTAGCGTTCAAAGAAACGAAGTGGTTGATGAATTTGCCGAACCACGTTCCCTAGGCACCCCTGGCCTCGATCAAAGATCGGAATCTTTTCGACTACCGGGATAACAGTGACTTTTGGTTTGGTGCAGTGCTCCCGGTGTCAAGCAAGCGAAACTCCACATCGAGTAGTTCTCGTCCAAACTCTCGAAACTAAGACTTGACAGACAATTATCTGAATAAACATCTTGATGGGCATTGTCAATAACCCAGGTTGTAGTGAATGTGAACAAGCGAACGAAACCGCCTTGCACCCTTGCAGAAGGTGCAGCATTGTGGCTTTTGTTAGGCTACAAGACCTCGGCAGCGCATATATGAAGTTTGAAAACATAACAGACATCATTCCATGCAGGAACCTAGCCTTTGGCACTGCGTTCGGCCTGCTGAATTGAGTATTATATCAAGGGACGCACAATGAACCCAATCAAGCGCTATGAGTGCTCTGGACTTATCCGCCCCCGTTTTGATTGATTGTGTGGAAATCATTCCTTGAACTAACCGTCGTCTGACTAGAGTCCACGCTGGGTTGTCAAGGGGTACACTGTGCAACTTCGAAAGAACTCAAAACAACCGGTCGATCACTTGTCTCAACACCTGCTACAAAGTGTTTACATGTATCTCGTATGGTAGGTTGTTGAGATCGATCGGTCTGAAAATTAATAGCATTGCCAACAGGACCTGGTGATAGATAGATCTCTCAGGACTCCATACTCAACAATCGCAAACTTTCCATGGCCGGGATAGACGACCGGAAGGCATTTAATTCAACATGACCTATAATTATGATCGCTCTAATGCCTTGTGGTACCAACTCCACTAGTGGAGATGCATAGAACATCTGTTGCCACTCTGGAAGGTACGTTTTGTCATCAGGAGAGAGAAGAGCAACTAATATGAACACATGTGTGTGTACTGTGTCTATAAAAAGTCTTGTTCATATGAGAAAAGCTGTGCCACAATTTTAAAATTTTGTATAAATATATGTGTGAAAGCAATGTATTGGTTGATTATGACAAATTGGAGTGAAAAGGATTATCCTAAAGGCGTCAAATTAAAAGTTACTTAAAATTGATTGAATCGTTAATTATGAATCAGATGAAGAACGGAAATGGTACGTAAAAAACACAAGATCGTAAAAACTAGTCCACAAATTGTATGAGTAACAAGAAACAGTATCGATAAAAACTTTACTGGTAAATAAACTCGTGTAACGGAATCGGTAGCGTACCAAACTAAAAATTAATGAATTGAACAAATGTGATAAACAGGAAACAAAGGAAGAACCATTAGCACAACACTACAATATAAAATCTTGCGAAGATTGTGCAAACAACAAAAATAACAATTTCTGCATAAAAGGTGCCCCCACTATAACTTATTGGTGTAAGGAATGCATAAGTAAATTCTGAAATGTGAAGAAACATTTTTCACGAAGAATTCCTTCCTAGCCTTGAAAGTGAAATTATGGAAATGCTGGATCAATAGACAACCAAAATATAAATAGGTCCATAACCGGTGTCGAAATCCTCAAGAAATCAGTCTTTTCTCAGTAGAACTTGATCGTATATTCACAAATAAATTTTGAACCCGTCTAGTTGGCCTAAATGTGTAAACTTTGTTTATGAAAACTGTCAGATTCTAGTAACAGATTTCAACAACATATTGTATGCTACTCACTGTCACCAACCTATCTTAATCTGTTTATCTGAAACACCCATTACTAATGACATATTTCTACATGATTTGGAATTTAGGGGTTACAACGTATTCACATGTAATCCAAAAAGAAGACACGCTGGTGGATTGGCACTTTATATCAAACAAGATATACATTACAAATCAATCATGAATGGAAGTCAAAATATAAATCCTTGGTAGTTAGCATTCAAAGTGTAGCTATTTGGTGTTTGGTATGTTGTCTGTGTAGTTATTCATTCAATAAATTCACCTCACGCAAATTTTATCACTCTTTCAGAAGAAATATTGAATGAAAAGTTCGAAATTATTATTGTTGGCGACTTCAATATGAATTTGAAATTAGATACCAACATATAGCCGAAAAATCGAAGCATTCATTGAATTTTTTAGATTATATCAACTTATTACAGAGGCTACTAGTCACTCAAAACTCGTCAACATCAGTCGATTATCTTATTACTGATGACAAAACTATAGTATATCAAGTAACTGATTATCCAATTACATCTGATCACTTGAATATATTAGTTCCTCCAAGTGATCAAAATGAAGTAAGAAAATAAAAATAAAACAACTATGAAACGATATTACAAAAATTTCAGTAAAACTGATTTTAAACTCGATTTACTTCAGACTCATTGAAATTCAAATAATATTAATATATAAATGAAATATTCTCATTGCCAGTCCATGAAATCAAATACTGTTTGATCTTGCATGGTTCTCTTAGGGAGTGTGAGATATTCAACAATTTCAAGCTGAATATTTGGTTTTCAGAAGAAGTCATGACTGAACTAAAAAAAAGTGATAAATTATATTAAATAGCAAAGCAAACAAAATATGGAGTTGACTGGAGAGAGTATAAAGATATAAGGAATTCTGTAACCAATATGATGATGAGAGGAATGAGGAAACACTATGAAGAACAAATCAATCAAAGCAAAAACGACTGTAAGGCCATGTGGTGCACACTTAAAGAGTTGACTAGTGAAAAGAGTTCTGGGTACATACAGGAAATTAACTTCGATGGCAAAATTAAGACACATGATGAAAACATAGCAAATTTCTTCAATTCAATTTTTATAAGCAGCATCAAAGATATAATTTATAGCATAAATTCAAAAAATGATTTTCATCGAACATCACAGGTTTCTCTCTCGTGTATAAAAAAAATCACAATATAGGTTATATATACATTTAGACCACAAACTTTCTGGAACTTCAGAGGCATTGATATGAAGGATTTGAAAATGATTATTATGTCTCTTACCAAGTATATTTTTGACAGTGATGGCATAAACTTGACCATCATCAAGCATTCATTGAATATTTTTGGAAACATATATCTAGATGCTATGAACCTATCCTTGTGTAAAGGGATATTTCCTCAATCATGGGAAGAGTCAACCATTGTTCCAATTAAAAAAATGAAAAATACAAAATTATATTCGAAGCATCGCTCCATAAATACCCTACCAATTTATGAACTTTTTTTTGAAAACTGTTGAAGATAAACTAATCGAATTCGTACAAAGACATGACATACTCATTGAGTAACAATTGAGGCTATTAGTGCTCATATGAGATCCTCTTAAAATTTCTGGAATGAATGAGAACTGCTCTTGGATGTTATCAAATTTTTTGGTTGCTATGACTTTTGACTCTCTTTTAGCCCTTGTTACTTTTCTTTCTGTCAAACAAGTTTAACTATCGGGTCAGTTATTTCAGATAGATGAATTTATCTTCCATTCTGGTTAACACAAGCGGATTTCTTTTTCTAGCTTCCCTCATTAACGTTATGTACTAATCAACTGTATAAATACTTTGAGCTTTTTGAATAGTTTTTTCGACTGCGCCAAAGTCTCTATCAATATCCATAAAACTGTGGCCAACCTCTGGAAACTTATGGTCAACCATCTTGAAACTTCCCTGATGTACTAGATAATGCCATAAACAAACTATCAAAAGTTCTTATTTTGTCCACCTGCAGAATCACAAAGGTGATGAAATCCTTTGCCAAACGGTTTAGCTTTACTTACACAATGAATCCCCAAACTGTACAGCTATACTCGTCTAAGATGAAAGGCCACACTTTGGTAGAGGTAATATTTTTTGCATATCGAAATTTATGTATAGAATGGTACCCTCATGTGCCTAATTTTTGTCCTTTTTCTGTTCTTCAAACGCTGCCTTATAGCGCGTTCGTTATTTTTTTTTAAGAATCACAAACTTTGCAGGTTACAGATTTTGTAGATCCAAAGCCAAAATTAAACTTGGAAACAAAAATTAGTATGTATCGACTGTTTTGACAAACTTTAGGTTTTGTTCAGAACACTGGCTCTTGTATAGCTTATACATTATGTTTATTGATAGCATAGGGGATTAACAATGTACATTTTTATTCCTCGAATAATGTGGAATTTCTGCAGGAAAAAATGTAATATGTTGACGGACTATGTCAAGCTGCTCGTTGGGTGTTTGGTTCATACGATTAATATGGTCACCCCGCTGAGGAATGACTTATTATTTTTGCCAAACACAATACATGAAAAAACTATCACTTAATTTGAACTATACAGCGACAACAAGATAACACATCAATTTCCTACTAGTTTATGCCAAAAGAAGGCGCAAACTCAAAAGTTAACCTCCTTTCGGTCAATTATCAAGAGTCACCTTCTTGCTCCAAATACGTTCGACAAAACAACAGCTAACGTATTCCGCATATCAGATTTTAAGATCTCTGTCAACATCTATGAACCAGTACTAATGCAAAGAAAATGAGTTAAGACCTTCATACGTACCATTTTCGGCATTATAGAGGAAATTCAGTTAACACCTTCATGCACCAATAGCTTTCATCAAGATTTAGAAAATCACAGTCATGTGAAACAAACTGCTGTGCAATTTCTGATATCGCATTGGGGAGTAGATATAAGTAACAAGAAAACTGTTGGAATTTTCTTTCCAGATTTCAAACGTGCTTTTGAAACAATAAACTCGGATCTATTAATATTGGAACTACAAATGTATGGCTTAAGTGGCAAGATATTGAAATAGTTCACATCATATCTAAAAAATATAACTCAAATTGTAAAATATAATGATAGTTTCTCAACCAAAATAAAAAAACTAGCGCGTGGCATGTGGTGAAGGTGCCGTACTTTTTTTTAGAATAATTAGATACGTTAAAGAAAACTCCCTTATAATTCTAATCCAAATTACTGAATACATATAATTCACGAAATTAGAAATGCATAATAAATATTCTTATTATTTATTATTCATTCATCCCTGGGTACTGATTCTTGGATAATACGTAATTACAATTAATTATCCGTTCATTTATTTTTATGAATACACAATTCTCGGGAAATAGGTTACATTAACACATATATTTTTATTTTTACCCTCGTCTTTACGTACGTTTCGGTCTCACGACCATCATCAGAAGACTTATTAATACAATAACCTGATTACTTAGAAATACTGTAATAACACAAAGCGTCCTTATCGCACAAATTTCGTTTAAATGCCAACGTCGCGAAACGAACGGAGACATGAAATCGGAACTATAACACAGCAATGTTGCAGCGTAAAAATTAAAAATCCACTATTAAGTAGAATCATCAATAAATACGAACACATTTCATAAATGTCTGCGAGAGACTAACAGACAAAGAGTTCTATCCTCTTTGCTAACAGACGAGACCATCTCAAGTGTTCATTTAAGCGCCAGATGTCATAATTTATTAGGTGATAAAAGAAGGTCTCTGGCCTGTGAGAAATACTTCAGACAATTCTACCTAAAGTAAACTTTTACATTATAAGGACGTAAGTAGGAATTTGCAAGAATATTAATTAATTAAATTAGTATAAATATGACTTAGTGTTTGAACGTCACTCCTATGATTAACAGACTTGGAGTCACGTTTTATATGAATCATCTCCAGAATAGGTCTTTTATAATAATTGGTTTCCTTAGTTAAAATATTAACATTCTTGTAATCAAATTGATGGTTATAATCAAAGCAATGTTCAGCAAGCGCGGTGGAATTTTCTAAGTTTTTGTTTCTTGTGCTATACTTATGGCCATACATTCTTTTTTGTAAATATTGTTTAGAGATACCAGTATAGGTCCCATCACAATCTGAACAATTTAATTTGTATACTGTGTGGGTTTGTTTATCTTTAGGAATTACAGGTTTTAGATTTGAGAAATATTTCCCAACAAAGTTACTTAGTAGGTTTATGCGCTACGTTTATATCATACTTTTTCAAACATTTCTTAATTTTCTCTGAGGTCTCCGGAATGTATGGTAAAGTTATATAATTGTCTGAATTACCTTTTACGTTATTTTTATATGACGCTCCATTATAAATTTTGTTTATTCTCTCTTTAATAATAGGATTGAAAAAAGTTTTTGGGTAGCCATTCAATTCCAGTGAATTACGAACAATTTTTAGATTTTTGAGACGGTCCTCTGGGTGGGACAATTTAACCGCGCGGTCTGTAAGACTGTTTATGACGCTTTTTTTATAACAAGTTGGTGCAACGGAATTGAAGTGAAGATAGCGTTGAGACCAAACTTCTTTAGTAAACCACGAAGTTTTTATTTCTCCATCTGCATCATGCCTAATGTTCATATCTAAGAAATTTATGTTTTTGTTAACTTCTATTTCACAGGTAAATTGAAGTTTACAGTGGAAATTGTTAAATTTATTAATCACGTACTGAATTTTGTCATTGGGAACACACATAAGGCAATCATCTACATACCGTTTAAAAAATACGGGCCGAAAATCTAATGAACTTATAACAGATTCCTCCAGGCATTCCATAACGAGGTTAGCAATGGTAGCAGAAATAGGAGATCCCATTGCTGTGCCGAATATTTGTCCAAAATATTGTTCACCGTACTGAAAATAAGTGCATTCTAAACAAAACTTCACAGCATTTATAAATTCCGATTGATCTAGAGGTGTGTGGTTTTTAATCTCTGCCCAACGTTTTTTGATGCTATTCAATGCCAAATCGACTGGTATATTTGTAAATAAAGAAACAACGTCTAAGGAAATTAGTTGATGGTTTACGGGTACGGATTGATTTTTTATAAATTCATTAAAATGCCATGAGTCTTTCACATAAAATTCATTATTTCCTATTATATTATTGATCGATTTTGATAAAAATTTTGATAAATTGTAAGTCTTAGAGGTATATCAATTTTATGTAGTTTTGGAAGCCCATAGATATAAGGTGCTAGCCCATTATGGCAAATTAATTTATTTTTCAATTCAATAGGGATTATCTTATTTTTGTGCCAATTATTTATCAATTTATTCATGTTATTTTGTATTGATAAAGTAGGATCAGATTTTAATTTTTTATAAGTTGTTTCATCATTTAAAAGGTTTTCTATTTTCTTTTCATAGTCATTTCTATGCATTATGACGGTTTTATTACATTTATCCGCGTTCAAAACTAAAATTTCAGGGTTAGCATTACGTACCGAAACGTACGTAAAGACGAGGGTAAAAATAAAAATATATGTGTTAATGTGACCTATTTCCCGAGAATTGTGTATTAATTCATACGTGGGTCAAGAATCTTTATTATTTATTTTTATGTTATACATATTTTGTCACTTTTCCATCATTTTCTAACATATGTACAGTGCGATCTGTCCTTCTATCATCATAGTTTTACATAAGTGAAACATTTCTGTAACTCTATGAAACTCTATAAGACTTTACTCAAGGAACTTGAGATTAAGTTTAGAGAACCATGACACGTTTAAGTTTGATCCGATCAGCCAGAACAGCCGTACAAATATCATTGACACTTACCCTTTTAATTCACAAGACAATTAAGATTTGACACACTGGAAGGTAAGTGTAAGGTAAACGCTATTATTCATCAAATAAACTCTTACTCAACAACAACAATAACATGTAATAATAAAAATAACAATTAAATTAATAATAATAAAGCAATGAATATGACAACTGATAATGAAACCAAAATCTAAACTTGAATAAAACAAAGCTAGATAATGTGAATTAACTGAAAGACAGAAATAAAACTAAGATTATTAAATAGATTTCACAACCAGGATGAACCTAGTGGGTCAAAACTAAATGGACTGATTTGAATGTATTATTGAACTTGGATAAGAACTAAGAACAACAAGCTTTGATTCAAAATCTAAAACAACTCTGATTTAACGAACGAGTTTTGGGCATTCCTCCTGTTATTTATAATTTGTACTTTTTCTCAGAAGCCAATCTACAATTAAGGCAAGAATCCTCGAATTGCTTAACCAACAAGCAGTACGATAGTTGATAATCATTTCCCTCTCTAGCGGTCTCTCATTCAGAATGTTTTCGATATGGATTTCTAAACCTATCTGTTCTCTTCTAAATATTAATAACTGATTCTTTTCTTTATTAATTATCATAAATACAATCAGCATACATCAACATGCTTTGAGGAGGTTGAACAGTCTTACAAGTGGATGCATACTACTATCCTATTATTATGTACAATGCTATACAAGATGTTCTTATGGCATTATATGCTGGGATCTGCATCTAAATCGGACCCAGTCTTCCTAATGCAGAAGCTTGCAGTAAGAAGTATCGTAGGAGCAAATAGAAGAACCTCATGTAAAAACATCTTCCGAGAATTGCGATTACTGCCCCTTCCATGTATATATATAGAGCAACTTTTGATATATGTCAAAATAAATGTTGGTTTTTTTCCCCGCAATGATTGAAATCATACTTATCCTACTAGAGGCCGAGCAGACCTGTTGATACCTCAGCATGAGATATCTCTATATGATGAAAGTCCACGATATATGTGCATAAAGATGTTCAACAAACTTCCGCAGTCGCTGAAAGATAATGCTAACTTAAATCAGCTTGAGAAGGGAGTTCATAAACTTTTGCGAGAGCATGTACTTTACAGTGTTTCCGAGTACTTGGCATCTATAATAACAAATGATCCATACAGTTTTGGTCATTTCCTAATTTAATATTCATAAATAAGTATAGTGGATAGTGGGCTATAGTCATAATTATTATTTGTTACTTTTAGAACCTTATATAATAATACTTTCCAAAGGAAGTATTATCTTTGTATTTCTTTGCATCATTTTTTCTTTTTTGTTTACCTTTTCTGTCTTATTTGTTGTACCAAAATACGTGTTCATTTATCTATTCAATTATTTGTTTACTTATATACCTGTATATTCTTGACATGTCTCATACCATGTTATCATTGGTCTTATGGACAATAAAAAAATTAATAACATTATTATTATTATTTGATTACAATTTTGATAATAAGATGATACGTTACATTTAGATTTATGTATGATACACTTTGATTAATCATGTAATTTATAAAAGAAAGACGTTTAAAACTTCCATATTAAGATCACAGCTGGTCGGGACAGAGCTCGCTACCTGAGCATGATGTTTACATCAACATTTCATAGCCTAGCATTTATATATCTGATTTCGGCGTTTACGTAGTGTAAATTCATAATACTCCGGAAGTTGGAGAATAAAACTCAAATTTTACACAAAACTTTTAACATTTAATTTAAAAATGCTGACAAATTGTTTCACCACACTGTGGCATTTTCAAAGCAAGGAAATACTTTTAGATTTAGCTTTAGTTGATAACTTCTTGCTTTGAAAATGCCACAGTGTGGTGAAACAGTTTGTCAGCATTTTTAAATTAAATGTTAAAAGTTTTGTGTAAAAGTTGAGTTTTATTCTCCAATTTCCGAAGCTTAGCATTTATTTCCCGTCCTATATTGGTTATCAATTTCGACAGGTTTATCTATGATTTCTTTCAGAACAAGAAACTCTTATGATATTATTGAAACCATCTTGACCATGCCAGATATGGTATCATATCATCTTCCTTGAAGCGGTTGTGAATTTTCTCATATTTATACTAGAAATTCTTTCACTCCTCTCAAGCTACATCTGTTATTGATACTAAACAGAAAACATCTGGGAACCGACAGATATTCTTGTTACTTTACTTTTAGATATTTCAATTTTACTTGAAATTTTAATTTTGTGAAAATAATTTAGTTTTGAATATTGGAAATGACATGTACTAAACCCTTATTACATAACTATTCAGTGTTGATACTATTTACGTTTTCAAAATGAGGGAGACATTGCAAATAATTTCAAACAAACTGAATTGATATTCATATTTTAGAAAATGTCATAAATAAACAAAGATTATTGTGATGTTGTGTGTGCTACGTCAGTTAACACCTTCAAAAATCTTTACGGCAAATCCAAAATATCTACCTAAGCTTTGTATTTTTCCCTCCAGTGGCCAGTGGTTTGCTTCTGTTACAAAAAACTAATCGTTAATTGTGATCCGATTTATTGACAAATAATTGTTCCTATATATATATTACTTCACAACTTTGAACACTGTATTTTCAAAAATTGAGTCTAGAGGGGTATTTTACCTTGGCTCATTACTGATATTTAATAATTATAATAATAATAATAATAATAATAATAACTCATAACACAATAGCAGAAGAACAAAATGAGGTGATATTTTCTAGTTCATCTCATAAATTTTCAAATCTCAAATAAAAATTATTCAAGTCACTGGAGCAATTAAAAGTCAAAGCACAATCAATTCATGTAAACAAATCAAATACCTGTAATCATTTTAGACCTTGTCACTTTACACCACGATTGATTATTGTTGAAAAAAAAAACAGAAATTATTTGTTCAAGGGTTGGGCATCCCGAACACAGGCATTTCAAGGATCAATATTGAATTCATTGTGTGTGTATAAATTGGCTGGTATAGTTAATCACCAATGTACACTATATCTAAGTCTTCCGTGAATAGAGATCCTTGTTATCATTATCTGCGTGGTATTATTCAGAGTATGTGTTCAAATAACAAACAATTAAATATCAATAATTATGATGATTGTTATTCATTTATTTTGTTTCCTTGACTTTCGATAATATCGTCAATTGGGCACAAGTATAAGGTATCTTTTCTCACACATGTATATGCTCCCAGTGGGAAAAGCTTATAACCATTTTTGAAATAATTATATTCCTTAAGATATTAATTAACTCGTCCTTTTGAAGTTTCACAAGGGCGTTAGACATCAAATTTCTTGCTTCACAAACGTATACAACTTGACGAGCATATATGTTATCTATTCAGCTGCTGGGTACACTGAGATAATGTAATAGGGGTAGTCAGGATCAACCGGGTGTGTTCAGGGAGATTGTGTTGAATTCAAGCGTTCATGAAAAGTCAAGTATTTCCATTATTTATATCTATTAATGAATAATTAATAGGTATATTATCAATCTGGTGAATGTGCTAGTCTCAAATCATACAAATAAGAACATAAAAGTGGCGAGGAGGATGAGATGAAGTTTGTTGCAAAAACACGTGAAACCGTAAGTCATACTTAATCTATTCGTGCTATCAACCCACCATCAAACATCCATCAACAAAATGATGGCAGAATTAGTGGATTGCTCAGAAATTTTTTGCAGCAAACAAACTATTCCTAGAACATTTGCCTGAAAGACTAGCGCCCCAAGGCTGAAAATTAATCAAAAATGTGTCAAGTAGCTCCTGAATTGCAACATTTTGAAATATTTGATGAGGCAAAAGGAGAACTTACGTATTTTAAACAGAGATTATGAAAATGTTATGCCCTTTAACAAATAATAGGTTCAATTGAAGTAGCAGAGGATACAAAACTCATCAAACAATATAGGATTAAAAACATTTCAGTTGACATGCAACCTGGTAGCCTCAGATCGCACTGCTAACAAATTTTAGGAGCTTATAAAATTAATTGAGATTCAATTATATCCTGAGCCGAATAAATTTATTGAACAACCATAAGTTTTTCAAGAAGGCAGCTGCAAATAGAATCCATTCAGGTCGACATTGAAGAACTTAGAAGATCTATTACCTCATGTGAAAAATCTATAAGTGATGTTTTTCTAAGATCACAATTCATCAGAAGTCTGAAGGATATAACAGTAGGCGAGAAGCTCTAGCAGGAAAAAGACAATTTGACGTTTGAGAAGTTAGCGTTTGAGTGAGCTAGCGCCACCAAACATGGCAACAAAATGATTCACAACGAAGAAAACGATCCAGTAGATAAACTCTTGGCCGAAAATTATTTCAGAAACATCTACGGAGGGCCTCTTTTGTAGTGATTCCAGAAAATTTGATTATAATTTTCTAGCACTCGATGGGTTATGCCTGCACTGTGCATTAGGTAATCATAGGTCAATAGAGTGCAAACGAGACAAACGCAGTATCTATTGTGAGGCCTGATACAGAGTTGAACATTGCCACTCTGTCGACAGCAAAACCTGCCTCGTTGAACCAAGACAATATCAATTCACCAGGAACGGAGAACGAAATATAAATTCAGCGGGGAAAACATATTTCATGAGTAGCACTACCACTGAATAATATTAAGGAAAAGAAATTTGACATAACTTTAAAAATACACAACTAATTCCAAACATGTGAAATAGATTCCGCAAACTCGGTAAGTCTAATGAAAAAATTTAGAACGGTTACCGGAAAATGCTTTTATCCTTTGGAAATTTCCAGTATTTCCGTGGAACATAAGAACAATCAATTTATGCAGAGTCTCCTCAAGATCCTTTCCATTATTTGGACATAAATGAACTTACATGTTTCAATGGATATAGGTAGCCAAAACATACAAGCCATATCAAAGGGGGGTAGGAGGGGTGTTAAAACCAGCACCTAGTGATTCTAGCACATTTGTTGATCTGGTAATACAAGGCATCCAAGGCACATCTTTATGTTTTGTCCAGGTGATTTCCACGAGGAATGTTATCATCGGTTAGACCTATGCTTTTCACGGATGCAGAGTTTCAATCTAGATTGAAACAAACATAAAAGTACAATTTTCGGAATGTAAAATTCCTGGTATGTGTTGTAAATGGAGAAGGATTGAAGAAATTTTAATGCAGACTATCTCGCTCTTTATCTGTTATTAACCACAGAAAATTCAACAGATGAAGACTATGAAGTTTTTAATATAGTAATTTCAAATATAACGTCAGCGACAAAAAACGATTCGCACGGAAACAAAATCAGAACATTATCGGTACTGAGAAAAGCGTTACTTGAGGGCTCACAGAAATCAACAGAATTTAGTTTGAATGGGGAATGGTATATCAAGGAGAACGCATAGTCATACCTGAATCCTTACCACAGTTAATTCTGGACGAACTTCATGCAACTCATCAGGGGGTAGTACGAATGAAATCTGTTGCTCGTAGATATTGTCACTGGAAGAATATAGACGATCTTCATATAACAGCGAGTACTTGAAGGGAGTATGCAGAGGTGAAACACAATCAAATCAAGGTTCCAGCACACCCTTGAGAGGAACCATCTTCAAGCTGCGGAAGAATTCACATAGATCATGAGAGGCCATTTCAGGGTAGACATTTCATCATAATAGTAGATGCGGTTTTGAAAATGACCTCGAGTAATGATCCAGCTATCCACACCGAAAGCTGGATCAACTGTAAGAGATTTAAGGATTATTCAGCCGAAGCGGATTACCGTGTGTTCTGGTGAGTGACAATATTCCATGAGGAATTCCAGTCATTCCTACACAGGAACAGAATTCTGCATGAAACCATCACGCCGAGACATTCAGTCACGAATGGGCAGGCGGAAAGTTTTATTCAAACCCGAACGAACAGTGTACGAGAAAACTCCATAAATTTTGCCCTACTATAGAGCGTCACCATTCTCGAATGAGATGAAATCTCCGACTGAAATATTTTTAAACTGAGCTGCCTACAAAACTAGATTAATTGGGGTCCCAAATTCATGAGAATTACTAAAGTGAATGCAGCCAAAACAATTGAAATTCGAAATAGGATATGGTTTTTCGGCTTCTGTGCTGTCGTAGCTCAACCTATCACCTTAGGAACTACCAGTGAAACGTTTCCCTCGATTATTCCTTGAGAACTTAGGCGCCACCCAGCAGTTTTAAAGTAAGAACTCCCTTGATATAACGTCAGGCACTGATAGGCATAGCAATTTTGAAGAGTAGGGGAAGTGAAAGTTAAAAAGATAACAATAAAAATATATTAACATTTTGAGTTAAAAAATAACAATAAACATAATGCAACCATACAAATTTTACTATTTGAATCCCCCGGAGGTGACAATTCGAATTCGAATATAAACAATTGAAGTAATAACGTTCGAATTCGTGAGTTGAAATTAAGCAAAATGGCACTGAAGGTGAAAGAAAATTATTATATTGGAAACCTCGCTAGCTGGATAAGTAGGATTTGAATAATCTTTGTGATTGGCTTTTTTTCTTGTTAGGAAGTGGTTGAAACTCTTTATGAGCACCTTATGGGCCTGTAACATCTCATAAGGTAGTGTGGGAAATCCTGAGTCCGAATATAATCACCTCAGATATACCCACTAAACACTCCACCTCGTGTGGAAGGCTCGATCCTGCAACCAGGGCAGTTTTGATGACACTTAGGCTTGACGGCTCATTGCATCTTGCCTCACCACTTTTTCGGGCCATCAGAAAAGTTCCGTAGTAGCTGGATTTGAATCCGCGACCGGCAGGCACAGTGATTATAAGATCGATGCTTCTACCACTGAGCTACCTGATATGGTGATTGGCTTGGCAATTCTCTGTGTTTCGTGTAAGGTTGTTTCGGTCGAAGGACCATCCTGTTAAGGAATCGAGATAGGATGTTTGTTGTTTGTTTAATCAAGAACTGACCTCTTCATTTATAAGGAACTTTAATGAAATAACCGAGATATACCAGCTGTGTCGGGATCGCGCGTGTGTCGCAGCCCAACTTACTTCGCTAACAGACTCTCCAACTAACTAACTCTTTCACTCTTCCCCCAGTTACCACGTAGGCACATACATCGGAACATTCTGTGTAGCAGCAATTCCAGTAGAGTTGTCCTTCCTAGCTTGGAGATTAAGGCCTTATTCTCGAGCACCTGAAGGAAATTAAGAGCCAGTTATATATTCAATGAGGAAAAGAAGAGTTAAACTGATCCAATGAAGGTAGCTAGGAATTAGTTGAATTTCACAATATTATTGTCCAAATATAAATGTCAGCTGGGATTTAATACTGAGGGTATTAAAGAAAGGAAAATTTAAGAAAGAATAACGGGTAACAGAAGGTTTCCAATATCAACCGGATATCCAACAATATGGAAAACTATGAATCAAAACAACTGATTCAGAAAATTTGCTCAGGGAAATAATTGACGTAATAGATATCTTAAGTGTACTCTTTCGATAATATTGTCAATTGGTCGTTAAGTATCATATTTCTTTCTGAGTATCACGTAGTCGTTAGATATCAAACTTCTTCCTTTACGAATGTATACATTTTGCGAACATATACGATTCAGCTTCTTCACATTTTTCCCTACTAGTTCGCGAAATATCGCATCGGAATTTCTATGAGTGTGTACGATCATATTTTCAAAATTTTTCTTATCTCTTTCGGTTTTAGAGATATCCATATTTTGCGGGTATTTGACTGGTCAGAAGCGCTTTAGTATTTCTTCCTTTACAGATGTATAGGCCACATGAGGGTGTGGTGAAAAACTGCTTTCAGATATCTTCTGAGACGCAGCGTTCTCGAGATAAAATTATGTTTTATTTTGTGCAAATTTAGTGTGCCCTGAATATCGTTCGATATCGTCAGCATGTACATATCGATCTTACGTCAACGATAAAAATACGAACAACTTTCCCGAATAATTCATGTTCAATCTACGCTGTAAGCTGGGGGAAAAAGGCCGAATGAATAACTTTTGTTTGGAAGGTGAAATCAAGAAAAAACATTTTGCATGATGTTTTACGGAGCCCAACGGTAATTCCTGATAATGTAACGATATGCCTTCCCCCCCTTCACTCCCAGAACTCCTAAATTGACATATTTCACCCCTCCAATATTAGACGTTATATGATTTATTCAAAAAATTAAGCTCCGAAAAAATGGTATCTAGGAGTTTTTTGGGTTGCTGACTACGAATTACCCGGAAAACTCAACCGGAGATCAGAAAACCGAGAAAATTTGAATATTTCTCAATTCTTCTTCCAAATCTCTTACTTTTGCCTTCAAGAATGTCGCTGATCACGAATCCGAGGTCAGTTGTACGAAAAAATTCATCAAGAGGCCGGGAAAATGGAAAAATCATTATTATTTTTCTTATTCCACATAACTGACCTCGTATTTGTTATCAACGACCCAAAAAAAAACCTGGAAGTCATTTTTGAAGTCGAAAATAGAAAGTTTGAAAATAAGTGGAAAATAGACAAGTAAGTGAAAATTGTCGATTTTCTAGTCTCCGGTTGAATTTTCCAAGTAACCGACCTCGGATTCGTGTTCAGCGACACAAAAAACTTCCTATAAGTCATTTTGGAGCTTAATTTTGATTTTTTGAATCAATCATATAACGTCTAATATTAGAGCCTATTAGAAATAGGCCTGTTTTGACGTTCTGGGGGTGAAGGGGGCGAGGGCATATCGTTATCATATCACGAACTACCTTCAGGGTTCATAAAACATAATGCAAGAAAAATTTTAAGATTCCACCTTGTGAACAAAAGTTTTTCATTCTCCCAGCTTATAGTCTAGACTAGTTATAATAGCATCTTTAACACACACTACATTATATTACAATATTTGGTATAGTTGCATTTCAGGGCATTGTCTTCTCTATTTGTGTAATACGAGTTGAATTGGATAAATTGTCTGAATCTTAGAACGATCGGAAGAAACACCATCCACCGAAATTATATGACCTGGATACAAATGTAAATTATTGCCAAAAAAATTAATCATCTAAATAAATAAAATAAGTTTCGTTTGTTAATCCAGTCATAGCAATAGTTATTGCTCTCGAGAATTCACTGTGAGTTGTTTTTAATCCCATTATGATCCTTGTCATTCGATATTGACCTAGTAATCCAGGCAACGAACCGGATTAAGTAAAATAAAAATATGGTAAGCTAGAATTCCGATTTTTTTTTTTGCATTTTGTTCCTAATACCCCATAGATCATTCATGACTATCAAGACCGCGGAGGTCGACCTTTCTACCCCCCCAAAACGGGGTTTAAGCCCCTCAGAGGAGCATTCTTATAGAAGCAATCCAAAAGTTTAGAAAATCAATGAATTAAGAGCCGAAAATGACCTCAAGTAAGTTTTTTGGGTCGATGATCACGATTCCGCATTCAGTTTCCTGAAAAAAAACTCTCCTCAGATGGAAAATTCGAGAAATTTGAGATTTTTCTGAGACGGTTATGAATAATAAGTATAATTTTGTTGCAAAAATGACCTCTAGTAGGTAGTAGGTATATATTATATATAAATTTTCCAATTTCCCATCTGGAGGGAGTTTTCCGAGAAAACTAACTGCGGAATCGTGATCAGCGACCCAAAAAACATACTGGGGGTAATTTTCGGCTCGTAATTCATTAATTTTCTAAGCTTTTGGATTGTTTTCATATGTATGCTCCTCTTTAGGGGAGTAGAAAGGTTGACCTCCGCGGTCTTGATAGTCATGAATGGCTATTAGGAACAAAATGCAAAAAAAATTCTGAAATTCTAGCTTACTATATTATTTTTTTATTATGGCCTTTTTCCCGTCTTATTGCCTGGACTATAAATCGGTATTAAAAGCGGTATATGGTCTACTGTTACGATCTAATTTTACTTTGAGCTAGGCCTAAATATGATAAACAAACCGAACTTGAAAGTGAATCTAAAATGTCGGTAAAATATGGTAGTGGAAATTTATCGTCTCATCATTAGGGGTCTAAGACTAGACGTCATTTTTAAATTTGATCCTGACCAATCTTATTTTTCCAATTTCTCCATGTAGTTCGTCTTTTCACGCTTGAGGTAACCGATAAGGTTTGAAATATGCTAGTGTTGAATATTTAGGTAATTTTTTTGTTTATAGACGTTTGTCACGTTTAGCCTGTCATTCTCTACTAGATGACAAACGTCGGAATATTTTGCACAAACTCTTTGTGAGGAAAATATTTTCTCTTTATTCAAATGATTCATCTTTATTATGTTAAATAACTCATCCACGTTATTTACAGTGTTTTCGTCATTAAAGTTACATATTTGATGATTGTCTAGCATATCAATTCATATCTTCATTATAATATCTTTGTCTCTCGTGTTGAGTACTCTAACAGGAATAATGTTGCAGTTATCAGGTTTAGCTAATGTTTGGAGAACACCTTTACTTATTTCTTCTGTCAACCCAACACAATCACTATTAGTATCAATTTGAAAGAATTCAATTACTTCACATCGAGCTGGAATTATTACGTTTCAGAGATGATCGAAGATTAATTTTCAGTTAACCTATTTTTTAAGACTTCCTTTATAAGTTTAATATATTTCGAAACTTCTTATACAATAATATTGTCATTACATTGATTGACTCGTGCTAGAAGCGGTATACGTACTCTACTGAGCTCAACCGACAGATATTCTTGTTACTTTACTTTTAGATATTTCAATTTTACTTGAAATTTTAATTTTGTGAAAATAATTTAGTTTTGAATATTGGAAATGACATGTACTAAACCCTTATTACATAACTATTCAGTGTTGATACTATTTACGTTTTCAAAATGAGGGAGACATTGCAAATAATTTCAAACAAACTGAATTGATATTCATATTTTAGAAAATGTCATAAATAAACAAAGATTATTGTGATGTTGTGTGTGCTACGTCAGTTAACACCTTCAAAAATCTTTACGGCAAATCCAAAATATCTACCTTAGCTTTGTATTTTTCCCTCCAGTGGCCAGTGGTTTGCTTCTGTTACAAAAAACTAATCGTTAATTGTGATCCGATTTATTGACAAATAATTGTTCCTATATATATATTACTTCACAACTTTGAACACTGTATTTTCAAAAATTGAGTCTAGAGGGGTATTTTACCTTGGCTCATTACTGATATTTAATAATTATAATAATAATAATAATAATAATAATAACTCA
This sequence comes from Endomychus coccineus, assembly GCA_958510875.1. Classification (NCBI taxonomy): domain Eukaryota; kingdom Metazoa; phylum Arthropoda; class Insecta; order Coleoptera; family Endomychidae; genus Endomychus; species Endomychus coccineus. The sequence continues at coordinate 100,379,626 of OY294068.1, read as the reverse complement.
TAACACAATAGCAGAAGAACAAAATGAGGTGATATTTTCTAGTTCATCTCATAAATTTTCAAATCTCAAATAAAAATTATTCAAGTCACTGGAGCAATTAAAAGTCAAAGCACAATCAATTCATGTAAACAAATCAAATACCTGTAATCATTTTAGACCTTGTCACTTTACACCACGATTGATTATTGTTGAAAAAAAAACAGAAATTATTTGTTCAAGGGTTGGGCATCCCGAACACAGGCATTTCAAGGATCAATATTGAATTCATTGTGTGTGTATAAATTGGCTGGTATAGTTAATCACCAATGTACACTATATCTAAGTCTTCCGTGAATAGAGATCCTTGTTATCATTATCTGCGTGGTATTATTCAGAGTATGTGTTCAAATAACAAACAATTAAATATCAATAATTATGATGATTGTTATTCATTTATTTTGTTTCCTTGACTTTCGATAATATCGTCAATTGGGCACAAGTATAAGGTATCTTTTCTCACACATGTATATGCTCCCAGTGGGAAAAGCTTATAACCATTTTTGAAATAATTATATTCCTTAAGATATTAATTAACTCGTCCTTTTGAAGTTTCACAAGGGCGTTAGACATCAAATTTCTTGCTTCACAAACGTATACAACTTGACGAGCATATATGTTATCTATTCAGCTGCTGGGTACACTGAGATAATGTAATAGGGGTAGTCAGGATCAACCGGATGTGTTCAGGGAGATTGTGTTGAATTCAAGCGTTCATGAAAAGTCAAGTATTTCCATTATTTATATCTATTAATGAATAATTAATAGGTATATTATCAATCTGGTGAATGTGCTAGTCTCAAATCATACAAATAAGAACATAAAAGTGGCGAGGAGGATGAGATGAAGTTTGTTGCAAAAACACGTGAAACCGTAAGTCATACTTAATCTATTCGTGCTATCAACCCACCATCAAACATCCATCAACAAAATGATGGCAGAATTAGTGGATTGCTCAGAAATTTTTTGCAGCAAACAAACTATTCCTAGAACATTTGCCTGAAAGACTAGCGCCCCAAGGCTGAAAATTAATCAAAAATGTGTCAAGTAGCTCCTGAATTGCAACATTTTGAAATATTTGATGAGGCAAAAGGAGAACTTACGTATTTTAAACAGAGATTAGGAAAATGTTATGCCCTTTAACAAATAATAGGTTCAATTGAAGTAGCAGAGGATACAAAACTCATCAAACAATATAGGATTAAAAACATTTCAGTTGACATGCAACCTGGTAGCCTCAGATCGCACTGCTAACAAATTTTAGGAGCTTATAAAATTAATTGAGATTCAATTATATCCTGAGCCGAATAAATTTATTGAACAACCATAAGTTTTTCAAGAAGGCAGCTGCAAATAGAATCCATTCAGGTCGACATTGAAGAACTTAGAAGATCTATTACCTCATGTGAAAAATCTATAAGTGATGTTTTTCTAAGATCACAATTCATCAGAAGTCTGAAGGATATAACAGTAGGCGAGAAGCTCTAGCAGGAAAAAGACAATTTGACGTTTGAGAAGTTAGCGTTTGAGTGAGCTAGCGCCACCAAACATGGCAACAAAATGATTCACAACGAAGAAAACGATCCAGTAGATAAACTCTTGGCCGAAAATTATTTCAGAAACATCTACGGAGGGCCTCTTTTGTAGTGATTCCAGAAAATTTGATTATAATTTTCTAGCACTCGATGGGTTATGCCTGCACTGTGCATTAGGTAATCATAGGTCAATAGAGTGCAAACGAGACAAACGCAGTATCTATTGTGAGGCCTGATACAGAGTTGAACATTGCCACTCTGTCGACAGCAAAACCTGCCTCGTTGAACCAAGACAATATCAATTCACCAGGAACGGAGAACGAAATATAAATTCAGCGGGGAAAACATATTTCATGAGTAGCACTACCACTGAATAATATTAAGGAAAAGAAATTTGACATAACTTTAAAAATACACAACTAATTCCAAACATGTGAAATAGATTCCGCAAACTCGGTAAGTCTAATGAAAAAATTTAGAACGGTTACCGGAAAATGCTTTTATCCTTTGGAAATTTCCAGTATTTCCGTGGAACATAAGAACAATCAATTTATGCAGAGTCTCCTCAAGATCCTTTCCATTATTTGGACATAAATGAACTTACATGTTTCAATGGATATAGGTAGCCAAAACATACAAGCCATATCAAAGGGGGGTAGGAGGGGTGTTAAAACCAGCACCTAGTGATTCTAGCACATTTGTTGATCTGGTAATACAAGGCATCCAAGGCACATCTTTATGTTTTGTCCAGGTGATTTCCACGAGGAATGTTATCATCGGTTAGACCTATGCTTTTCACGGATGCAGAGTTTCAATCTAGATTGAAACAAACATAAAAGTACAATTTTCGGAATGTAAAATTCCTGGTATGTGTTGTAAATGGAGAAGGATTGAAGAAATTTTAATGCAGACTATCTCGCTCTTTATCTGTTATTAACCACAGAAAATTCAACAGATGAAGACTATGAAGTTTTTAATATAGTAATTTCAAATATAACGTCAGCGACAAAAAACGATTCGCACGGAAACAAAATCAGAACATTATCGGTACTGAGAAAAGCGTTACTTGAGGGCTCACAGAAATCAACAGAATTTAGTTTGAATGGGGAATGGTATATCAAGGAGAACGCATAGTCATACCTGAATCCTTACCACAGTTAATTCTGGACGAACTTCATGCAACTCATCAGGGGGTAGTACGAATGAAATCTGTTGCTCGTAGATATTGTCACTGGAAGAATATAGACGATCTTCATATAACAGCGAGTACTTGAAGGGAGTATGCAGAGGTGAAACACAATCAAATCAAGGTTCCAGCACACCCTTGAGAGGAACCATCTTCAAGCTGCGGAAGAATTCACATAGATCATGAGAGGCCATTTCAGGGTAGACATTTCATCATAATAGTAGATGCGGTTTTGAAAATGACCTCGAGTAATGATCCAGCTATCCACACCGAAAGCTGGATCAACTGTAAGAGATTTAAGGATTATTCAGCCGAAGCGGATTACCGTGTGTTCTGGTGAGTGACAATATTCCATGAGGAATTCCAGTCATTCCTACACAGGAACAGAATTCTGCATGAAACCATCACGCCGAGACATTCAGTCACGAATGGGCAGGCGGAAAGTTTTATTCAAACCCGAACGAACAGTGTACGAGAAAACTCCATAAATTTTGCCCTACTATAGAGCGTCACCATTCTCGAATGAGATGAAATCTCCGACTGAAATATTTTTAAACTGAGCTGCCTACAAAACTAGATTAATTGGGGTCCCAAATTCATGAGAATTACTAAGGTGAATGCAGCCAAAACAATTGAAATTCGAAATAGGATATGGTTTTTCGGCTTCTGTGCTGTCGTAGCTCAACCTATCACCTTAGGAACTACCAGTGAAACGTTTCCCTCGATTATTCCTTGAGAACTTAGGCGCCACCCAGCAGTTTTAAAGTAAGAACTCCCTTGATATAACGTCAGGCACTGATAGGCATAGCAATTTTGAAGAGTAGGGGAAGTGAAAGTTAAAAAGATAACAATAAAAATATATCAACATTTTGAGTTAAAAAATAACAATAAACATAATGCAACCATACAAATTTTACTATTTGAATCCCCCGGAGGTGACAATTCGAATTCGAATATAAACAATTGAAGTAATAACGTTCGAATTCGTGAGTTGAAATTGAGCAAAATGGCACTGAAGGTGAAAGAAAATTATTATATTGGAAACCTCGCTAGCTGGATAAGTAGGATTTGAATAATCTTTGTGATTGGCTTTTTTTCTTGTTAGGAAGTGGTTGAAACTCTTTATGAGCACCTTATGGGCCTGTAACATCTCATAAGGTAGTGTGGGAAATCCTGAGTCCGAATATAATCACCTCAGATATACCCACTAAACACTCCACCTCGTGTGGAAGGCTCGATCCTGCAACCAGGGCAGTTTTGATGACACTTAGGCTTGACGGCTCATTGCATCTTGCCTCACCACTTTTTCGGGCCATCAGAAAAGTTCCGTAGTAGCTGGATTTGAATCCGCGACCGGCAGGCACAGTGATTATAAGATCGATGCTTCTACCACTGAGCTACCTGATATGGTGATTGGCTTGGCAATTCTCTGTGTTTCGTGTAAGGTTGTTTCGGTCGAAGGACCATCCTGTTAAGGAATCGAGATAGGATGTTTGTTGTTTGTTTAATCAAGAACTGACCTCTTCATTTATAAGGAACTTTAATGAAATAACCGAGATATACCAGCTGTGTCGGGATCGCGCGTGTGTCGCAGCCCAACTTACTTCGCTAACAGACTCTCCAACTAACTAACTCTTTCACTCTTCCCCCAGTTACCACGTAGGCACATACATCGGAACATTCTGTGTAGCAGCAATTCCAGTAGAGTTGTCCTTCCTAGCTTGGAGATTAAGGCCTTATTCTCGAGCACCTGAAGGAAATTAAGAGCCAGTTATATATTCAATGAGGAAAAGAAGAGTTAAACTGATCCAATGAAGGTAGCTAGGAATTAGTTGAATTTCACAATATTATTGTCCAAATATAAATGTCAGCTGGGATTTAATACTGAGGGTATTAAAGAAAGGAAAATTTAAGAAAGAATAACGGGTAACAGAAGGTTTCCAATATCAACCGGATATCCAACAATATGGAAAACTATGAATCAAAACAACTGATTCAGAAAATTTGCTCAGGGAAATAATTGACGTAATAGATATCTTAAGTGTACTCTTTCGATAATATTGTCAATTGGTCGTTAAGTATCATATTTCTTTCTGAGTATCACGTAGTCGTTAGATATCAAACTTCTTCCTTTACGAATGTATACATTTTGCGAACATATACGATTCAGCTTCTTCACATTTTTCCCTACTAGTTCGCGAAATATCGCATCGGAATTTCTATGAGTGTGTACGATCATATTTTCAAAATTTTTCTTATCTCTTTCGGTTTTAGAGATATCCATATTTTGCGGGTATTTGACTGGTCAGAAGCGCTTTAGTATTTCTTCCTTTACAGATGTATAGGCCACATGAGGGTGTGGTGAAAAACTGCTTTCAGATATCTTCTGAGACGCAGCGTTCTCGAGATAAAATTATGTTTTATTTTGTGCAAATTTAGTGTGCCCTGAATATCGTTCGATATCGTCAGCATGTACATATCGATCTTACGTCAACGATAAAAATACGAACAACTTTCCCGAATAATTCATGTTCAATCTACGCTGTAAGCTGGGGGAAAAAGGCCGAATGAATAACTTTTGTTTGGAAGGTGAAATCAAGAAAAAACATTTTGCATGATGTTTTACGGAGCCCAACGGTAATTCCTGATAATGTAACGATATGCCTTCCCCCCCTTCACTCCCAGAACTCCTAAATTGACATATTTCACCCCTCCAATATTAGACGTTATATGATTTATTCAAAAAATTAAGCTCCGAAAAAATGGTATCTAGGAGTTTTTTGGGTTGCTGACTACGAATTACCCGGAAAACTCAACCGGAGATCAGAAAACCGAGAAAATTTGAATATTTCTCAATTCTTCTTCCAAATCTCTTACTTTTGCCTTCAAGAATGTCGCTGATCACGAATCCGAGGTCAGTTGTACGAAAAAATTCATCAAGAGGCCGGGAAAATGGAAAAATCATTATTATTTTTCTTATTCCACATAACTGACCTCGTATTTGTTATCAACGACCCAAAAAAAAACCTGGAAGTCATTTTTGAAGTCGAAAATAGAAAGTTTGAAAATAAGTGGAAAATAGACAAGTAAGTGAAAATTGTCGATTTTCTAGTCTCCGGTTGAATTTTCCAAGTAACCGACCTCGGATTCGTGTTCAGCGACACAAAAAACTTCCTATAAGTCATTTTGGAGCTTAATTTTGATTTTTTGAATCAATCATATAACGTCTAATATTAGAGCCTATTAGAAATAGGCCTGTTTTGACGTTCTGGGGGTGAAGGGGGCGAGGGCATATCGTTATCATATCACGAACTACCTTCAGGGTTCATAAAACATAATGCAAGAAAAATTTTAAGATTCCACCTTGTGAACAAAAGTTTTTCATTCTCCCAGCTTATAGTCTAGACTAGTTATAATAGCATCTTTAACACACACTACATTATATTACAATATTTGGTATAGTTGCATTTCAGGGCATTGTCTTCTCTATTTGTGTAATACGAGTTGAATTGGATAAATTGTCTGAATCTTAGAACGATCGGAAGAAACACCATCCACCGAAATTATATGACCTGGATACAAATGTAAATTATTGCCAAAAAAATTAATCATCTAAATAAATAAAATAAATTTCGTTTGTTAATCCAGTCATAGCAATAGTTATTGCTCTCGAGAATTCACTGTGAGTTGTTTTTAATCCCATTATGATCCTTGTCATTCGATATTGACCTAGTAATCCAGGCAACGAACCGGATTAAGTAAAATAAAAATATGGTAAGCTAGAATTCCGATTTTTTTTTTTGCATTTTGTTCCTAATACCCCATAGATCATTCATGACTATCAAGACCGCGGAGGTCGACCTTTCTACCCCCCCAAAACGGGGTTTAAGCCCCTCAGAGGAGCATTCTTATAGAAGCAATCCAAAAGTTTAGAAAATCAATGAATTAAGAGCCGAAAATGACCTCAAGTAAGTTTTTTGGGTCGATGATCACGATTCCGCATTCAGTTTCCTGAAAAAAAACTCTCCTCAGATGGAAAATTCGAGAAATTTGAGATTTTTCTGAGACGGTTATGAATAATAAGTATAATTTTGTTGCAAAAATGACCTCTAGTAGGTAGTAGGTATATATTATATATAAATTTTCCAATTTCCCATCTGGAGGGAGTTTTCCGAGAAAACTAACTGCGGAATCGTGATCAGCGACCCAAAAAACATACTGGGGGTAATTTTCGGCTCGTAATTCATTAATTTCCTAAGCTTTTGGATTGTTTTCATATGTATGCTCCTCTTTAGGGGAGTAGAAAGGTTGACCTCCGCGGTCTTGATAGTCATGAATGGCTATTAGGAACAAAATGCAAAAAAAATTCTGAAATTCTAGCTTACTATATTATTTTTTTATTATGGCCTTTTTCCCGTCTTATTGCCTGGACTATAAATCGGTATTAAAAGCGGTATATGGTCTACTGTTACGATCTAATTTTACTTTGAGCTAGGCCTAAATATGATAAACAAACCGAACTTGAAAGTGAATCTAAAATGTCGGTAAAATATGGTAGTGGAAATTTATCGTCTCATCATTAGGGGTCTAAGACTAGACGTCATTTTTAAATTTGATCCTGACCAATCTTATTTTTCCAATTTCTCCATGTAGTTCGTCTTTTCACGCTTGAGGTAATCGATAAGGTTTGAAATATGCTAGTGTTGAATATTTAGGTAATTTTTTTGTTTATAGACGTTTGTCACGTTTAGCCTGTCATTCTCTACTAGATGACAAACGTCGGAATATTTTGCACAAACTCTTTGTGAGGAAAATATTTTCTCTTTATTCAAATGATTCATCTTTATTATGTTAAATAACTCATCCACGTTATTTACAGTGTTTTCGTCATTAAAGTTACATATTTGATGATTGTCTAGCATATCAATTCATATCTTCATTATAATATCTTTGTCTCTCGTGTTGAGTACTCTAACAGGAATAATGTTGCAGTTATCAGGTTTAGCTAATGTTTGGAGAACACCTTTACTTATTTCTTCTGTCAACCCAACACAATCACTATTAGTATCAATTTGAAAGAATTCAATTACTTCACATCGAGCTGGAATTATTACGTTTCAGAGATGATCGAAGATTAATTTTCAGTTAACCTATTTTTTAAGACTTCCTTTATAAGTTTAATATATTTCGAAACTTCTTATACAATAATATTGTCATTACATTGATTGACTCGTGCTAGAAGCGGTATACGTACTCTACTGAGCTCAATTTAAAACCAACCATAAACTAAACCATAATATTATATTTGATTTTCAGATGAAATGGAACATGGTTTTTCTATTTCTGAACCGAAGCTGATTTTCTCTAATGAACGAGCTTTGTTACATGTTGATAAATTGCGAAAGCATTCAACAACTATTAAATATGTAGTTCCTATGGACAAACTTAGAAATGGGACAGGAATATTGAATAAATTGATGAGCTCTAATATGGAAGTGGCCAGTTTTTCTTGTGCAAGAGTTGCACCAGAAGAAGTAGCACTCATACTGACTTCATCTGGAACATCGGGCTTACCCAAAGGTGCAATGCTCACACATTACAACGTTAAGCATTCTTTCACATACTGCTCGTAAGTTCTCTCTACATACTAGATATTAAATTTGTTATGAAAGTACTTATCGAATATTATGGGAATACATTTTTGAGAAGAAATTATCTCATTGACATGCAGGTTGAGTTTAAGAGACTGGTGTATCCAGATTTGATGAGTTTGATAAAGATTCGATAAATAAGGGCGTGATTTATAGATTTATAGCGGATTACCGTTATCTCCTTATCCACCGGAAACTGGACGATGCAATCGTCATTCGGTTCATCAATTCTCTTGAGGCGTTTATGGTAAGGTGAGAATAAATTATCTTCCAAATGTTGCTAAAATCGGATAAAAATTATAAAATGTTGTTGAGGTGGACATTTTAGTCAGGAAATTGTTAATAATTTCTTTACTATCGCTTTTGAAAATCAGCTGCCTGGATCGGAATTTGTGGGATGGTGATACAAGCCTACAAGTTACAGTAAAGAAATATCTTTGACATCCCGTAACTTACTGACTTCATCGCCCTGCTCGAAAGTTGACAGTTCGTCGGTTCCCGAATTCCCGCAATGCATTGAAAGTATTCCGTCTTCAGCGCTGAGCTTTCAATCTGTCACTCTCTTGTCGGTCGTCATGTGGCCAATAAGTAACAAGTCATCAGCTTCTCAATCCATCACTCTCTTGTCAGCCGTGAGGTTGCTGATGAGTCACAAGTCGCCATGACCCCACGATTTGTCAGTGACTAGAGGAACCTCAAAATACAGCCAGCAACATGCATTGCTAGTTTAGCACTAGATCTGTATCAGTACGAGCTTCTCTTTACCCCACACCCTAGCTACGATATTAGAAGCTATTTTATCACCCGCTTCAATATACCCCTACCCTGGCAACGGTACTAGATCGCCCATCACCGCATCATCAGCCAGAGGATAGGCTCCCCGAAGGACGTAACTTCGCTGATCGATGGTTATTCGTCGTTGACTTTGACTCGTCACCCGGAACCGCGAACCCTAGCCGGCTCGGTCCTGTGAATTATTGTTCTTTCGTTTTCATAACGTAACTGTATTGTTTATCTGACTATACATAGGGCTGCATTAATATTAGTTAGCCATAATTTGCTCCGAACTTTACATATACCTTTGGTATATGGACCAGTGCAAAAAACCATTCTAGTGAACAGGGAACCTTGTACATTGTGTGCATTTACCAACAGATCTCTGTTTGGCCCTAAGCTGGTGTATACATGGTATACCAGTCTATGCAGACTCAGCATCGCCCCATTTCTAACGCCTTCTGTTTGTATAACCAGCAGAAATAAACAGGCCTCAGTGCTATCCTGTCAAGCTATAAAATGCGCTCCAACTCACGAGAAGATATAATGATCAGTATAACTGGAACTGTATATAGAATAAGTTCTTCATCACCTACAGCTACAGCATTCCAGGCATTCATTGATCATATGTTACTTTTGGAACGTTCAATCCAATTCATCTAATCAATGAAAATTTTTAGTCATTCAGAATACAATAAATTCGAATAGATCCATTTCGAAGAGTTTCGATGTTATTAACAGCATCGAAATTATAAATTCGTTACGATTTCAAAATCTAAATGCAAACGCAATTATCCATTTTCGTTGAATTCTAATAATTACAGTTCGAAGAGATATAATTATGTCAATAACAGTAATTTTCATATAAAAATTAACAAGTAAGTTTCCACTATCAATAAGTTCCAAGTGCCTTTAGTCCGACAGGAACTCCCCAACCGGCAATTTCACTACTCTCAACACCACTATGTCCAAATCAGTTGAACTTTATGTTTCCTGGCTAGATCAGCCAGTGCTTCCCTGTAATTTTTGGCCAGCCTTAACGTGACTCTAGGGTACTCAGGAGCCCCAAGAGGCTATATATGCAGATAAACACCTATTTATAGTTTCTGCACAGGTTTTCCAAAGGTGCAGTTCATAATTGCGTAGACATTCACCTGAAAAACCGTACATCCCTATTAGGGCAACTGATATTGTTATCTTTTGTCTTTTCAAGTAATCTCCTATACCTGATCAAGTCATTGAAATAGGCGGTGACCTAATTGAACTAGTGCATGAATAAAATACTTAGGTGTCATCATTGGTCAACAGTAGTAGATGTGCTAGGCCGATTCGACCTGAAAATTGAAATTTTTTACATCAATAAAAGATTCATTCACAGCACAAAATAAACATATAAAGGAGACAAACCATACATTTGGCTACGACAATGAAAATTGGAATATTGGAAAATAATAATGAAAGTTTGTTATCAGGAAGTATGCAAATTAAGACCAAAAATTGTTTCAATCATAAAGTTGATGATAATCTTCCAAAACTTGATAAGAATGTGATACAAACATAATCAAATTCAGATATTTTGAATTATCACGTTCTCTCGTTACTTAGTTTTTCCTCAAAAAAAATGTATTATCTAACATTGTTACATTTCTGACAGTTCTCAAACTAGAAAATTGGTAATGAAATGAAATGTAAATCATAGGATAGCTAATTCATAGAATTATCATACTTATTTAGACTTGTAAATTCATAGTATAGTATCTTAGGTATTTGATTAGCGAATTTCATCCACATCTATTTGATAATTAGCCATATAATACTTTTTCACATACTACCGATGCAATATCTTCGGCAGATTCAATTGAATTTTCAAACACAAGTCGGTTGCAGAGGCTTTTCATCAATCAGTCATCTATCCATCTCCAAATTACCTGGAAACACTAGATAACATAACAAGCAAGATAGAAAATAACTATCGAAACGTCAAACAGTGGAGTCTTATTTCATCCGTAGTCATAGTCAACTTCACAGCTTGATATAATTTCCTGACACTCTAGAAGAAAACCCGGGAATATCCTATCCTCGCCCGGTGATTTATATAGTGAGAACCCTGATCTGGCACTTTACCTTTTCATAATTAACTAAGTCGGAGGACAGATGGAAGTCACCTCAACGACTGTTACTATAATGCCCATCCGTTACTTCAGTAGCTAACTCTGTTTCCAGAATCAGGAAACGAAACAGACACCAAGTGTCTCAGCGTCTCTTCCGGTAACGTGTTATACTCGCCACTCGGGAAAATTACTATCACCTTCTGGCTTTGTTATCCCTAAAGAGAACTTTGCATACTTATGTTGTCAGCAGTTTATCCAGAAATAAACAAATTACAAAGAAATGTCCTTAACAAAAGTTGTCTGAAATTTAATCAGATACTACTAGGTTTGCGATTGTACGATATCAGATTTTTCGGTATATTCGGATAATTACTTCAACTGAGTTTATTCTGTCACATCACCCACCCTCATACTAGCTATCATCGGAGTGCCCGGTAATTGTATGACGGTGTTAGATTTCGTACACCTTGCTCATTCAGATTCTAGACAATCTGGACTTATACTTCCGGGATTGACACAGCGTGCACAAACCTTAACTATCGTATCTGCAATAACCCCTACACCTACGGCCGAGGCTTCACATTCGGATAAAGGGTTATCACGATTATCAATCACACAACCACCCAGCTCATACTTCCGGGATTGACACGGCGTGCACAAGCAGTTGGCGGGTTGGTCGTCTAGAATATACTTATACTTCCGGGATTGACACAGCGTGAACAAATATACCAAAGACGCCCCTGTCGTTCAAACATACACACTCTGTACACACCATACAATTACTTGAATATTTCAATGCATGTGCGGATTCAAATCGGGCTCGGTCAGACCTATGATGGGATAAGCTCAAATATAACAACACGGAACACTATTATTAACTCTTTTAGAGTGACACAATTCAAATTCTCAATTTCAATCAACTAGCTTCTGAACAATTCTGACTCTGATTCTGAATAATAATCAATAATAATCACACCATAACGGTACTATTAACTAACTCTGATTATATCCCGATATTCCGATCTTTCGATCTTTTGTCTGTCACTGTCTTTTATATGTTTTCGAGGTTCTGGTCGAATCCGTACTACCAATTCCTCATTTTGTGCCGTGGCCTCTTTTATTTATGTCCCGAAAATGCTTGAAAGTGACGCTACTTTTTAGATCTAAAATTCGCGCTCATGATCCTCCTGTAGTAAACAAATGTTATCGGAGTTTTTTGGTTGTACGTAGTTTTTACACATAAGGTTGTCAAACTTTGATGCGTTAATTCACCACATCCCCGTTTTTGTAACATAAGTTAATCGGAATGAATGCCAATTATTTAAGCGGGCATGAATGCACTATGTGCGATTCATTTATTGAAATAATTGAACTTATTCAAAATTACGGAGATTTAGAAAAGTGACTATCACGGAATACACATTCGGAGTTCCCGCATATCTGATGAAATAATGAACCGTTCAACCGGAGTTTACGTGTAATATTCGTATTTACTGCCTGATCTAAAATAAATGATATATCAAATTTTAGGCTTCGTTACACCGTATGTTCTCTATGTCAAACCCTTCAACCGATCATTAAGAAAAATTTTACAACCTATTATTCACAACAACAGCATATGGTGATCGACAATTAGAGGAAAAACATTTCTTCCGATTTTTCAATGAAAAAATTTCGTACAGCGGTTCGACGGTTACGAAGCGGTTACTGCTAACTGTCAATCGTGTAATTTCATTTGAACTCGTTCTTGGCATTCAAGCCTTTTTTTAATTGTGTATTCATTTCCACTAAACTTGAGAATGTACGCTTGTTTATAATGACTTCCTTGTCAGAATCACTTAGTTAGGTCACTGGAAGCATTTGTTTCAATCTCACCGGGTTTTTTCGTTACAGAAAAGAAGATTTGTTCGCATTCAGCAACAAAGACTCCGTAATTCTTTGTGTTCCACTTTTTCATGTGTTTGGTTTTTTGGTTGTACTGAATGTACTACTTTTGGGGACAAGAACCGTCTTATTGGAAAAGTTCAGGCCTGACGTCTATTTGAACAGCATACCGAAATACAATGTAACCAAATTATTTGTGGCTCCTCCATTATTAGTTTTCTTAGCTAAGCATCCAGCAGTCGTTGATTATGATTTATCATCACTGGAAGAAGTATTTTGTGGAGCAGGGTCAACTGGACAAGAAACGGAGGAATTAGTGAAACAAAGGTAGGTGGTAAAATGTTCCATCACGGTTTGCATTGCATATGAATACAAGTTCATGAACTACCAGATGTTAAGGAGTCAACTCTATAATATGAAATTGGTCGGATCCACATCAACATCATTTTTCATTACATATCTAGTTGATTTCTTGTTCTATACTAATTGAAGAAGACAATTAGACTATTGAAATACCATGCGTTCATCTAGAAAATCTACAATCATGGTTCTACCAGCACCATGTCAAAAGAGTAATGAGCACCGTGAATATTATTTTCATTATCTTATTTCCCGATATAGTGGATTCTAGTTAGTTATTTTATTTATTTGAGAGTGATCTGCGCAGGCTCTGCATTCCACATAGCCCTTTTTTTTTAAGTATATATATATACATATATACATATACATATATATATATATATATATATATATATATATATATATATATATATATATATATATATATATATATATATATATATATATATATATATATATATATATATATATATATACATATATGTTTCTTCTTAGGTTCTCGCGGACGCAATGTGTAGAACTGGATTCTCGGGTATTGATCCGCGTTGTGTGGTTTCGGTCCTCAACAGGACCAATTTCACGACGTTTTGGCAAAGTCGCATTTGCCATCTTCAGGTGATTCGACCGTAGAGTCTGGAAAATTTAGACGAACTGGGTCCTTTTAAGGACCGAAACCACACAACGCGGATCAATACCCGAGAATCCAGTTCTACATATATATATGTAGAATGTTTTCTGCAGTTTTAATTGGATCTTAAAACACAAGTCGGCTGCAGACGCATTTCATTAATCGAAATCATCTATTCTTCTCTAAATTACATGGAAACACTAATTCAATTAACAATTTTGATAAAGGCAATAAACATTGTCGAAACGTCAAAACAGAATTTTTATTTCATTATTATTATTATGTATATATATATATATATATATATATATATATATATATATATATATATATATATATCAAAACAGAATTTTTATTTCATTATTATTATATATATATATATATACATAATAATAATAATGAAATAAAAATTCTGTTTTGACGTTTCGACAATGTTTATTGCCTTTATCAAAATTGTTAATTGAATTAGTGTTTCCATGTAATTTAGAGAAGAATAGATGATTTCGATTAATGAAATGCGTCTGCAGCCGACTTGTGTTTTAAGATCCAATTAAAACTGCAGAAAACATTGGATCGGTTGTGTGTGAAAGAGTAATGTATGGCTAATTACAATTTGAAATAGATTGAATTCGATTAAATACAAGACATTTTAAGATTGTACAATTATAAATAGAATTATTGTATGAATTAGTTATTCTATGATAAGCATTTCAGATCTATCATAATCAACTATTCCAGTTTAAGATAATTCTATGGAATTTAACCTCAAAATTGTTACTCCATAGTATCATAGTTAAATAATACTTCATCTTTTTCAGGTTGAATTTTAAATAGACAAATGGAAAGTGGTACTTCAAATTAATAAAATTTTGTTAAGTTTGAATTAGATTATTGTAAAGTTTCGAAAGATTGGAATCTATTTTGTCATTTACACAATTGTTCTTTTTAATTTGAATAGATTCTAATATCAAACGTTTGTTGTCGTTTGTTTCAATATTTAAAATTTTTGTATTGTTGTAGTCGAAGGTATGTTTAGTGTCTTTCACATGTTTATTGAGCGCAGTTGATGAATTTTTGGTATATTTGTGGCCATTTAATCTTTTTTCGAGGTATTGTGAAGATTGGCCAATATATACCTTTTCGCAATCTTTGCAAGGGATGGAATAAACAGTATGGGTTATTTTTTCGAAAGGTACGCTGCTTTTTAATTTTGTAAAGAGACTTTTCTGATTTAAATAACTCTTATGACATATATGTAGGTCATAAGGTTTCAATATATTACAAATTTTTTCTGAAAGTCCATTAATATATGGTAGTGATATGTAATGCCTATCATTAGTTTTCTCATTATTGGTATTGATTTCACCAAATGAGTTATAAAATTTATGAATTTTGTCTTTAGTTATCGAATTTACTAAATCAATGGGATAACCATTTCTTATTAGAGTTTCTTTTGTTCTTGTAATAGATATAGTTCTCAGTTCAGGAGAACTTAGTCGAATAGCTAAATTGATAAAGGCAATAAACATTGTCGAAACGTCAAAACAGAATTTTTATTTCATTATCAGTATATATACGAACCAATATACCAAGAAAACATACAAATATATATATATATATATATATATATATATATATATATATATATATATATATATATATATATATATATATATATATATATAAACAAGTTTAAAGTTTCTTTGCCTAATTGGCCACTATCGTGTATGTAACTTAAGAGATATAGTATTAAATTTTCTGTATATATAACATACAAATATATATACACATGGTTTGGCATTGACATGGTCATTTGCCACGTAGTTCAAATATTATACACACTCTTCTACGGGCCATCGGAAAAATTCCGCAGTCGCAGGATTCGAACCCGCGACCAGCAACCTCAGTGTTCTAGCATTTTGAGCATAATAGTGTCAACATCAATAGCACTAGGATGTTGTTTCCACTTGTTCCATTGTTGTAGATGCTACAGGTATTCCCTGGACCAGCAACTTCAAAAACTTCGTTGCATCTGTTGCAGGAACTCAAAACGACATGTCCTATTCATCAGAACTTCTTGCCAGATCGGATTTGAACAAGTGACCAGAGATTTCTCAATTTAAAAATGTGATCACGCCAAGGGTTGTAGATCATTAGGGGCAGAGACAAAGTACATAATGACATGAATTGAGCGTGGCTTCAGTTTGTATTAAAACTGTACTCAACACTTTTTACACCAGCCTCCCATCGAAATGTGGTGACTTTGGTGAGATAAAATGCCACAGAATGTTTTCAACTGCACAACATTGTAAAATTCCGTCTCGCGATTTCGAAGAGAATTACTCTTGACCTTCTGTGAGCACCGACAAAATTTGTTCCATTATCAGAAATCATACCCTGTATGGATGAAAATCTCCTCAACGCACAAATAAATGGCTGATCCAATGAAGCCAGAAGAGTGAGACAGGAACAGGTTGACGCAATTAATGGAGATCTGGCAAAGATTTTGAAATGAGGATCTGATAATCTAGTAAAGTTCAATGCAACCAAAACTCAAGCTTGCATCTTCTCCAGGGAGACGAATCTCACAATCCCTAATATGATGGTGTCAGGTACAACTATCCCTATGAAAATTGCCATAACCATGCTCGGAATCACCACTAATAGCACTCTCTCATGGGACGATCATGTGATGTCCATTGCAAAAACCACTTCACAAAAAACTTGTTTTTTTATTCCGTGCAAAGAGCTTACATCCCTATGCAATAGTTTCAAGAACGGAGAAAATATGCAAACGTACAGTCAGTGTTAAAAATCGTACAAGATTATGATGACAAAGAACAAAAACTAATGACTAACGACATTGAATGATTCAATTAATGTAATAGACAATGGTAAGGTTTCCATGGAGCAATTACCTTCAAACCATAACATGTCTCGACGATGCTCAGTCTGAAAAATAATAGAAAATACTTTTATCCTCACAAAATATAATTGATGCAAGAATTCAGTGATCGTAGAATAGAATTATGATGAAAACATACTAATTAATAATAAATGTTGACCCAGGTTTGAATTTTATACAAATTCTGAGGAAATAGGTCACACTAACACATATGCTTCTTATTTTCGCCTTCACGTACTTTCCGGTCTCACGACCATCATTATAAGACATATTATGTCTAAAATGGGATTTCTTAAAACTAATTGTATCAGCACAAAGCGTCCTTATCGCATGAATTCCAGTTTGTAATGCCCACGTCGCCGAAACGAACAGAAACACAAATAATCGGAACTGTAACACATTAATGTTTTGATTGTATTATATGTACATGTATCAAGAATCCACTGCTAGGTAATTTTCATTAAAATATACGAACTCATGTGAAACAAAGTATGTATACCACCGAAACTGAAAAAATATAACGCTCAAGTATCCACTTTCGAACCAGATGTTGAAGATTTATGAGGTAATAGGAAAAAGTTGTCAGACCTTATTAGAAATATTGCTATTTGAGCATTCCACCTAAAATATATTTTTAACATTATAAAGACGCATTGTAGGAATTTGCAAGGGTTATAATTAATTAAATTAGTATAAATCTGACTTGATTACTTAATATCTGTTCTATGATTTACAGACTTGGAGTCACGTTTTATGTGAATCTTCTCCAGAATAGATATTTTATAATAATTGGTTCCCTTAGTTAAAATATCAACATTTTTGTAATCGAATTGATTGTTATAATCAAAGTAGTGTTTAGCAAGGGTGGTAGATTTTTCTAAGCAAATATTGTTTAGAGATTCCTGTATAAGTCTCATCGCAATCTAAACAATTCAATTTGTATTTGTAATTTGTTTATCTTCAGGTATTAAAGGTTTTACATTTGTAAAATATTTCATAATACAGTTAATAGGTTTATCAGCAGTTTTTATAACATTCTTAATTTTCTGAGGTTGTGAGTTTGGACTCGTCGAAACTAACGATGCGGGCGGTTTATATCATTGAGAGGTCAGAGCTGCGCTGCCGAGGAGAGAACACACGGTAGTACGTTATTGTCACTTGATTAGTAAACAGTGCCTGTACTTATCGTTAATCCGCCATTGTTATTGTGTATACAAATTATATAACTTGTTGTAGACAAGTATAACTGTGTACTTGTTGTTGATCCAGGTATTTTGCAATTCATAAATATTCTAAAGTGTTGTAATAAAACTTGCAGTATTTACTCGCATCAACAGCTGTACTTAGTCCCTGAATCCAGGAGAAACCAACCAGGTTCGGCAAGTTCGGCACTTTCCGTTACATTAGTGGGCCACTTTTAGATTATGCCCTTAGAAAAAGAAACTTACTTATAGATGCTGATCCTGAATTAACCATGAATGGCCAAATAAATTTTATTGTTTTGGGTCTGCCATCTCAAATTAGATCACGGATCAGTAAAAGGGATTTGAACTCAATCGATAAATTGATGTCGTTTATTCGACAATTAGAAAGTTTGGTTATTAATAAAAATACTTCGGTAATTGAAAATAAAACACAAATTAAATTCTCGAATAAATCGGATTTGAAACCTTGCTCGTTCTGCAAAGATACAGGTTTCCCGAACAGATTTCATCCAGAAAACTTATGTCGCAATAAATACCCAAATTTTAAAAATGATACAATTAAAATGATAAATAACTTGGAAATCCAAGATAGTATTTCATCATGTGAAGCATCAAAAAACGAATAACTACCCCACTTATCATATTAGAAGTTCTAGTGAACAACCATCCGGTTAGTGCGCTTTATGATTCTGGAGCCAATATATCGGTAATAAATTATAACACTGTAAAAAGTTTAAAATTAAAAAAATATATAAGTGGGGCGAAAAAAATGAATACAGTTTCAAGTTTCACTGAAACGTTAGGTACAATTATAATACCTTTAAAAATTTTTAATATTTCAAAAAATTGGCCCTTTTGGACGTTATCAAAGAATTTAGGTTATGTCAGAATGAAAACTTGAAAATTTTTCAAAAATATGGAGAAAGATCTAATTTAGATAACGAAACCAAATAAATACTATAATTACGAATGTAAACACAAACTGTAACAGCAAAGCGTCTCTGGAATGTCTATTGGATGAACATAACAAAATTTTTGCTGAAAACAAATACGATATCGGCACCGTGAGCCGATGGCAACGATAAAACTTACAAAGAACAAATACATCGCAAAAAAAAACCTACAAATGCTCGTTGCAGGATGAAGATGAAATAAATACACAAATAAAATCTCTACTAAAAGCAGGTCTCATCGAACATTACATCAGTCCATACGCTTCTCCGGTAACTATTGTTTTTAAGAAGGAGGAAGGGAGAAAATCACGTTTTTGTATTGACTACAGTGAACTCAATAAAATAATTGCCCCCGAATGCCATCGATTCCCCATAATAGATGACTTGTTACTTTTAGCGCGCGATTGCTCGTTTTTCACAAAACTAGACATAAATTCGGCGTTTTGGTCGATTCCGATTAGAGGAAAAGATGAACGAAAGACGGCATTCATTACACATAACGGCCACTTTCAATGGTCATGCTTACCTTTTGGCCTGAAATCAGCTCCAGCAATTTTTCAGAAAATACTGAATGACGTAATCTCTAAAAATGATCTTAATGCATTTGTCATAAATTATATAGATGACAATCTGATTTTTTCGAAAAACATTTCACAACACTTAAGTCATATTGATCAAACCCTAACGGCCATAAAAAATGCAGGTTTCAAATTAAACTTAAAGAAATGTTCTTTTGCTAAGAGTTCAGTTGTGTATCTGGGACATGAAATAGGAGGAAACATAATAAGACCCCTGAATGACAATTAAATTGCAATTAAAAATTTTCAATTAGGTGTAAAATTTCGGAGAATAGACACCGACCATAGCTGAGCAATGCACTGAAAAGTATAATAATACTGTCCATAGCACAACAAAATTCACGCCTAGTTATCTTTTAAACGGAATAGATAATTCTTTTTCACCCCCTGAATTGAACAAAAATAACTTAGAAAACTTAAATGAAAACAGAGAAATAGCATTCTTAAATTCTTAAAAAGTTATTATGACAAAAATAGGAAACCAATAACACATGAAGAGGGAGACCTTGTATATATCCAAAACTCCAATCGCATAAACCAAAACAAGCTGGATCCGATAAGAGTAGGTCCTTTTAAAATAAAGAAAAAATTCAAATTTACTGTACATCATAGACTCGGGTTTCAAAAGGAAGGAATCAAATATTTTCCACGCAAGTAAAATAATCCCTTATTGTCCTGCTCCTGAGTCCGATCTTCACCAGGAGAGTGGGGGGGAGGGGGGATGTAAGTTTGGACTCGTCCAAACTAACGATGCGGGCGGTTTATGTCATCACAGCATAGGAAACAATCAGCATGGTCACCCGGCCATGCCGCCTTTGATGTGGAAAAGCACCTAGACGCCATTTTGGGAAGTGCCGATACGAGGGCAGGACTCGCGAAATGGTTTTAGACAGATTCGTACTCAGAATTTTCTATATCATATCGAGAATGGCGAACACGTGTGGATGTTATGGCAAACCATGCCGAAATAATTATGCTACTGTAATTTGCATAAAATGGCAACATATCAAGTTCATAAATATGCCTACGGCAATATTTAATCAGTATCGTCTGAATAGAAGAAAAAACAAATAGAGAAAATACAAATGGGAAACGTGTAAAAGAAAAAGTGAGGTTAATATTGTGACCACTGTAAACTCGTCGATGAATCCACGAATACTAATGAAAAAGAGTACACCTTAAACGATGTTATGGCGAAACTGAATGGAATGACTCCAAAAATACGAGTCGTACATAAACAAAACACTAACCTATGAAATAAATGCCATAAAAAAGAAGCTGAATGATGAAATCAGTAAAAATGAACAAAATTCATTCAGTAAACATTATAATCAGTGGATTTTCAAGTGGCAATAAATGATGTGTACAAAATCATCGACAAAGTGAAGGAAGTCTTAGAAATTACAACCACAGGAAATGAAATGTTAGAGACTAGGCGCAAACGAGAAAAATCTTGTAATTGGAGTTATCTGTGATAACGAAGCTGATAAGGAAGAGAAAAAATTATGTTGGGAAGAAAAAAGAAGATGAGTAGCAGGGATCTAGGCTTTCAAGACGAAGCGGAACCTATCCTTCAATCATAAACTAACAAAAAGAAATCAAGATACATTCAAAACAGCCAGGATACACAAAAAGGAAAATATTTACAAATTTGTCTAGGCAAACAGTAATTACAACATATTCATGGAAAAGATGAGAAGAGCATAATTGAATTATTACAAGGTGTCAATAATTCAAAAAACTAACCAGAAAAAGAGCCACAGTCGGAATACTACATTGCATATATGAACATACAAATATAACTCAATATATGAACATACAAAGACAACTCATTACTTACCAAACAGAAGATCCAATCTAGCTTTAAATAATCCAATAAACAGAAGTAAAGAAACATACAACTCAATCCCAATAAATATAGGGAATATAGATAACTACAAACAATACAACAAAGAACTTAAAGCATACGATAATTTAATTAATACTATATACCTACCATAAGCCCATACTAAGTAAAACAGTACTTCGATACCAGCATTCTCTTTGCTGATTAGGAGTCTTCAATATCCATACATTATATGGAATACATACTATTCAAATTATGCACTATTGTTCTTTCCCATCAGTTACCTAAAAAAGGATTTTGTGGGTGTAAAAAAACTCATATATTTTCAATAAACATTTATTCGTGTCTCCAAATTATAATTTTGTTTTTTCTCCTTCTTTTCTCAATATTTTTTTGAGATTTGAAATTCCTATTTATATATTTTGATGTATAAAATAATCTTACCCTACCATATAACTTTAAGAGGGGCGATATTGGGAAATTTTCACTTGGGTGGGTATAACTGAATTGTTCAAACAAAGATACAAATCCTGCAATGACATTTGTTCCTATGATAAGATTTTCAAAATTGCTTCGAAAGCTTACTTCCAAAGAGGAAATGAAATATACAAAGTCATTTTTGGGCATCCGTAAGTTCCCAAAGGTATCAAGAGATCCATTTTGAAATCCTCTGAAGTAACAATACAGAGATTCATCATGTAAATCATAATATGTTTTTGATAACTTACACAAATCTTACAACTATGAATTTTCAATGATTTATTGATCAAATATCCGCAAACATATTTCATAATATTTTGCTGGAGCAAATCACTAATTTGATAATCAGTGTCCACCACAGCAGATTTGGGATTATCAACTTCTTTGGGTTCAGGCACTCCATTGTATTTGGGAAAATCTGAAATTTTTAACAATATGTTATTTGTGTCTCCCTCACAATTTTCACTTCCTGAATTCAATAAATTCAAACATAATAATTTTTTGAAACTTCTCTGAAATTGAATGGGAGTCGGGTTAACAGAGTTTCCATTTTGCTGTCTGATTTTCCCAAAAAAAATTTCTACGGTATCTTGGTTGATTCTTCGTGACAGCAAGTATTCGAATCCATTGGTTTTCAGAGTGATCCATAATTCTCTGAAGCCAGCAATTGTGATTCTCCAGCCTTGTATATATTTAACCTTGTTGGTTATATCAACATTATTCTTGGAGAAAATTTTCAAATTATTGAGGAATGCATCACATTCTATCAAGTATTCCTCTTGGTACGTCAAACCTTTATATGCCCGACTATATTTTTTTGAATTCTTCGTGGTGGAAGAATTCATTAGATCAAACAGATTGTCAAATCTATCTACAACTTCAGATGTTGCTGCAGCTGTAGCAGGTAGAATTCCAAACCTGATATATAGGTTTAAACTGGCAGATACGGTGCCACTCAAGACCTGCGTAGCTAGTTTAACTTTCATTTTTTCAAATCCATTTGGAAAAATGTATGCGTCAGTCAATTTTGGCGCAGCTCGTAAGGGATATTGCTTGTCATGCTGGTATGATTCTTTGATATGTTCCCAGGATGTTTGCTTATTGTCAAAAGAAAAATGGTTCAATAACAAATTATTCCTTGTCAACTTTATCAGATGAGGAGTATCGAAGACATAAATGATTTTTGCCATTCACGTGAAAGAATGGCTTGAATGGGTGATTTCTAATGATTTCGATAATTTCCAGTTGTTCGAGCCAAGATCCCTTGTCACCACACAAACTTTCAAACCACATTCTATAAGTCTCTCAATGGCTTGGAATAGAATGACTTTCAGTTTTTCCATTGAGCAGGTGGATTGATGAAAACAGAAAAATAATGGTTGTTTTCAGTTCGTATATAACCCTCTGACCATAAAGGTTGTGGCATTTTCAGCTGGAAACAAGAACTTTCTGCCTTCTCCATAGTCTTTCAAACCGATGATTCCATCTGTTCCCAAATTATAATACAACTTGGATTTCATGGCTATTTCGTCAAAGCATATGAGGCACATTTTATCATGCTTAGAAAAGTTCTGGACCTTCAGTTTGATTATTTTCAAAACAGCATCATTCAATCCTGCTCCAACTTTTATGCCCTCGATGTGCCTCAATAGCGTTCTGTAGCTTGGCAAGCAGAATGTTTTTAGTAACTTATTTTTGTAAAGTTTTGGACCGGTGAAATACATAGCGAGACATTCTGTCTTGAATTCTGGAGAAAATCTTCTCCCCTTCGGTTTTTTTTTGTGATTGGGCAACTTGGATATTGATAAAGTTACCCAAATCAGAGGAAGAACAAAACCAATATGTGGATTTCATATAATCTTGCAGAGAGATATTCTCAATGGCTTCTTGTTTTGCAACATCCAATTCTCTTTCCAATTCAACAATCCTATTCTTCAAGCGATAGCTTTCATTCCTCAAACACTTATTTGAACTTCTCAAATTCTCTTTTCGGGGAGTGTGTGCAGAGAATTTTGGTGAAGTTTGAGTGGAACATGTAGGGGATAATAATTCCTCTGGGATTCTAGTAGGACTTGATGAGAGCTGCAACTGTAGTGGACCTGGAAAGAATAAATTATATAAGTGAATCACTTTTTCTTACAAGAATCTCAATCGTAGCTTGAATTTTAAATAGTAGCCGATACTTGATGTAAATACATCATCAGAAAGCAGTTTAAAATGTTATAATCGCTTTTGTGATATATAACTTATATTTTTTGTCACTTTTCAAAACTTAAAACTAATCTTTGAAGATGATAGATTTAGATGCCGTTATAACATTTACCTGGGTTCAACAAAATATCCTGATGAATGATAATCTTGGATGTGGTAGAACCTTGTAAAGTCACATGATCTTGAGTTCCGGCGACTTCATCAACTGTAAAAAAAAAATGTGTTATGAAAATAATGCGCTGTGAAGCTAGAACCACCTTCTATGGAAATTATTTCAGGCATAGTGATATGCAATTATATAATTTGAAATATTTTTCAAATAATTTGCTCCCAAAAATACATACAGTAAAACTTTAACAGTTACCCCTCAATAGTAGGCACCTCAACATACCGGCCAAATATGCAGCCTTAAAGAAATTTTGTGTAATACAATTTTAAATAAATTTGCTTCCCAATAACAACCATCAATGAAGTTGTTTCTTTTAAAATTTGAATATTGGCCTTTAATGATCCAAAATCTCAAACCAGGCATGTCATTAAAATGCAATTATTAAGATAAATAACCATCATGCTGTTAATTCATATCTAAATGCCCTCAGTAGGTAATTTCAGATATAACAAAATTAAATATTATTTACTCAGAAATGTACCTAATTTTACAGAACTTCTTTATTTTCTAATATTAGGCACTTCTCAAGTTTAATTGGATATTAATAGTATTCTGTTCTCAAAACTTGAGATGTACATTGTTAGAATGTATGGAATTTGATTTGTACTATTACAATAACACATATGTTTCACTTTTCTAAATATCTATCATATAACATAACCAACTAGATAGAGTATATATGAAATGATAATTTTTCACTTACCAGACTCAGTAGATCCTTTGTGGAAAACAACATATTCGTGATCTGATAAAGCAGACCTGGTGGATCCTTCTAATGTGGGAAATATCGTAGGCACAGCATTCGGCTGAAGTCTATTTCTGAGGTCATTCAAAAAAAAACTTGGATTCAAAATGTCCTTCACAAATGCGATATCCCCTATGTAGTCTTTCAACTTTATCGATTAAATCATCACGTCCACATGCCATTGCCCAGATTCGAGCCCTAAAATAAATACATTTCATTACGAAATCTATTATTCTTTATTGGCAAAAAAATATGGTATTCGTGCATGTTAGAAATGAAAAATTGGTCACTTATTTCATACACATCGGGTCTATCCGTATGTAAATATAGCAATATGATTACCAAAAATGTATTTCTCTTACAGAGCATCTCCAATAAAGAGCATTGAGAGATCATATTGTACAAAAATAAATTAAAGGAACAGATGAATTCTGCAGTGAATGTTGCTATTTATAGGAAGAATAGGCACGATTTTCGAACAAAATAACAGTAGAATATAAATTTACCTCTCTTGGTCCTTTGGAAACAAAAAAAACTAACTTTGGTTTTCCAACTATTACTTTTACAGTTATCCACAGCACAAACGTGTCCACCACCTATCAGTTTTTCCATTATTCCGAAATCCACGAAACGATAC
Organism: Endomychus coccineus; assembly: GCA_958510875.1. Lineage (NCBI taxonomy): Eukaryota > Metazoa > Arthropoda > Insecta > Coleoptera > Endomychidae > Endomychus > Endomychus coccineus. The sequence goes on along the minus strand of OY294068.1, from coordinate 100,353,732 downwards.
GATACGATCGAAATCATTAGAAATCACCCATACAAACCCATTCTTTCACGTGAATGGCAAAAAAATCATTTATGTCTTCGATACTCCTCGTCTGATAAAGTTGACAAGGAATAATTTGTTATTGAACCATTTTTCTTTTGACAATAAGCAAACATCCTGGGAACATATTAAAGAATTACACCAGCATGACAAGCAACATCCCTTACGAGCTGCGCCAAAATTGACTGACGCACACATTTTTCCAAATGGATTTGAAAACATGAAAGTTAAACTATCTACGCAGGTCTTGAGTGCCGCCGTATCTGCTAGTTTAAACCTATATATCAGGTTTGGAATTCTACCTGTTACAGCTGCAGCAACATCTGAAGTTGTAGATAGATTTGACAATCTGTTTGATCTAATGAATTCTTCCACCACAAAGAATTCAAAAAAATATAGCCGGGCATATAAAGGTTTTGACGTACCAAGAGGAATACTTGATAGAATGTGATACATTCCTCAATAATTTGAAAATTTTCTCTAAAAATAATGTTGATATAACCAACAAGGTTAAATTTATACAAGGCTGGAGAATCACAATTGCTGGCTTCAGAGAATTATGAATCACTCTGAAAACCAATGGATTCGAATACCTGCTGTCACGAAGAATCAACCAAGATACCGTAGAAAAATTGTGAGGGAGACACGGATAACATATTGTTAAAAATTTCAGATTTTCCCAAATACAATGAAGTGCCTGAACCCAAAGATGTTGATAATCCCAAATTTGCTGTGGTGGACACTGATTATCAAACTTGTGATTTGCTCCAGCAAAATATTATGAAATATATTTGCGGATATTTGATCAATAAATCATTGAAAATTCATAGTTGTAAGATTAGTGTAAGTTATTCAAAAACATATTATGATTTAGATGATGAATCTCTGTATTGTTACTTTAGAGGATTTCAAAATGGAACTGTTGATACCTTTGGGAACTTACGGATGCCCAAAAATGACTTTGTATATTTCATTTCCTTTTTGGAAGTAAGCTTTCAAAGCAATTTTGAAAATCATATCATAGGAACAAATGTCATTGCAGGATTTGTATCTTTGTTTGAACAATTCATTTATACCCACCCAAGTGAAAATTTCCCAATATCGCCCCTTTTAAAGTTATATGGTAGGGTAAGATTATTTTATACATTAAAATATATAAATAGGAATTTCAAGTCTCAAAAAAATATTGAAAAAAAACAAAATTATAATTTGAAAAATTTGTGATTGATTCACTTGAGCAAAAAGATTATAATGAGGCAATGAAATTAGTTCACCCTAGTACAGTTAAGACTCATAATTATAGATCAATAAAGTATGTAGGTGAACTTTCTGATAATGTATGCAATTTACTTAAAAAACACAATGCTACCACATCTTTTAGAACAAATAATACGGTAGGGAAATATATTAAAAACAACAAAGATATGAATAAAAAAGATCAAGAATCAGGAGTATACAAGGTAGAGTGTGAAGATTGTGATAAATTCAATACCGGCCAGACAGGAAGTTCTTTCAAAACTACAATTGAAGAACATTTAAATTTGAACAAAGGAGATTCAAAATTTGTTAACCATAATGAAGAAACTGACCATCATTTCGAAGATGATTTTGAGATTCTCCATAAGTCAGTCAAATGTAAAGTATTGAATAACTTGGATAAAATTGAAATTAATAAGTTTTGATAACTTAGCAAGTAGAAAGATAATATCAAATGAATCGAATGTCTCATACAAGTCAAGGACCACATACAATTTCCTTATTATCTTATGCATGAATTACACAAAGTTCACAAAATTAAACAAAGCGGTGTCCGTAAATATACTTCTCATAAAGCCATGTGGAGAACGACTGAAAAAATTCACTCTATTTTGGAACCTACTTACTCTGTTGAACATTATAGTTTCCAATATTTTCGAGAAAGCTGATAGCAAATTAATTGGACGATAGTTTTCGAGCAGCTCAGTATCCTTTCTCATGAAGAGGAATACTAATTGCCAATTTTTGTGAATCAGAAAAAAATACTAAAACGCAGCGAGTGGTTGTATATATGTTAACGAGAGTTAACTATTAATGTGATATACATTTTGAGTATCTTTGGGCATACGTCATCAAAATCTGACGAGTTTTTAGGCTTGGAATTCATCACTATCTGACAGATTTCATCAGTTATAGAGTCGAATAGATATATCGAATTTACCCCATGAACTATTTGATCGTTATAATTAATGCCTACATTTCTAGGTTCAATATCAGAGATCAATTTTGGTATAACACCAGAGAAAAATATCCCACGCTATCAGAAAGGTTGTCTTCAATGAGAGTTAGGACGTTCGAGAAACACCCTTAAGGTCGAGAGCAGTAATAGCAGCTGGCATTTCAGATCAGCCTGCAGATCGAATCATTTGTGCTTTCCCAGAACAGAGCTTCACCATATGTTGAATCTTGATAAACGTTTTTCCTTTCGGAGGCATATCTCCATGACAGAAAGGATGCCATTCGAATGACGCGTTCGTCTATAAAAGTTATGGAAGGTCTCCAAAGAACTTTGCTGAGATTGTCCATGAGGAGAATGGCATCGTCAAGCAGACGTCATGTTCAGAGATGTTGATTTTGAATTTTGGAGGTTCTATTTTATCATCAACTTCTGTTTGAGAGATATTTCAACAAACCTCCTGAGTGGAGAGTGGGATCGACGTTGCTAGAACCAGAAAGAATGAGAAGGGCTGATTCGGCACGTTAGCAACATACAGGTCATGCATGCCTAGAGAAGCCTCAACCAACATGTTCCGACCGTCCAGCTCCCGAAGTGCTATGGATGAGACTTGGCATTAGCATCCGCACAGATAACAATGTGTTTATTGCCCGGTGTGGTGCATAGATCGTGAATGCGATTCCAGGAAGGTTTAATTATAATATAATTATAATTATAATAAAGGCTGACAGTGAAGAAAGAAAAAGATATCTAGGTCACACTCATGTTGTGAAATCCCGAAGTGATACATCCTAAATTAGATAACTCAAATTATTATATTTTCTTATGTCATAATAATGTTTATTGAATATAAAAATACAACATATTTGCTATTGTATTATACAGCATATGAAATGATGAGTCTACAAGGTTCTGACCGTGAGTGCATGATATGAGTGTCAACGTCGGCAAGTAGGTCAACCTTCCCTTAACATAAACTATTAGAAGAGGAGCAAGGCTTCTCCCTTGAGAATATATATCTAAGTACATTATATGGTAGTAAGAAGTAAATTCATTAAATGCATTGAGTTCAGTATGTTCGGCTAGTTCAGTTAGTTCTTAGTCAGTCTAAGTTAGTATTAGAAAGTACAATGTAGTGAACATGGAAACCATACATCAGTTCCGTATCCAGAGTTGTGATTCCAACCATCTGCCCCTATGTCTGAGTACCATACGAAACTTCTACGATAACCCGGCACCGAACCTGATAACTGATAAGACATGGCGTTCCTTGTCAAGCCAAAGAAGGAACCCTTGTTCAGATATTAGAGGGCGACACTACCAGCCCTTCCATCAGTTATTATAATGTGAGAATCTGAAAATTACTTCAGGAGCAAAATGTCCATATCAAGAACAACAACAAAATGATGGAAACATAGAATCTATTAACACTCACATGGTGGCATGATCATGGAAGACTTCATAGGACGTCATAGACCTGACATAATCATATTTGGGATTGTGGGATCCGCCTTCCTGGAGAAGACGCAAGCTTGAGTTTTGGTTGCATTAAACTTCACTAGATAATCAGATCCCCATTTCAAAATCTTTGCCAGAACTCCATTAATTGCATCAACCTGTCTCTGTCTCGCTCCTTTGGCTTCATTGGATGGTATAGGAGCTCTAAATGTGAAAGCGGTATGAAATGTATCATCATCTGCAAGCTGTGGACGGGACAGGTGGTCACTTACAGCGTTGATAGCCATTGTATCGGAGGATAGTCCGTCAACCATCATATGAAGTGATCTATCTGAGACAAAAGTCAATAGTAAGCGACAAAGTTGAGGCGGCAAACCATATGACGGAAGTTTCCCAAGAAGGCTTTGGTGCCAGACTCGGTCAAATATTTTGGAGATATCCAATGATACAGCTAGAAATTCCTCATGTTTTTCCATAGATTTCCGCCATACATGTGTTACGTAGGCGAGCAGGTCTCTTGTTGATATGTGCCGACGTATGCCATATTGCCGGTCATTCACGATTTTGGAGCTGTCTAGGTATTAGGTGAGGTCGATGTTGATTGCTTTCTTCATCACTTTAGAGATAACAGATAAAAGTGCAATGGGTCTATAATTATTAGGAATTGCCTTCATTCCTTTTTCTGAAATAGGTTGGACTCTAGCTGTCTTCTATGTGCAAGAAAGCCCACCAAGTTTATATGAAAGGGTAAGCAACCTGCAGAAGACTGGTATTGATTCAGGCGCACATTCCTTGAAAATTAGGTGGAATTCCGTCTGGCCACATAGCCTTTTTCGTATTGAGATCAAGCAGAATGCACCTAATTGTGGGCTGACGAGAGGCAATTTCATGCATACGACTTCATGTACGGCGATAGTCCAAAACGAACGAGAGCCATTCGAGCATTCGATAAGAGGCATTATATGCCTCTTTCGAACCGTTTATTGTTTCATTGCATGTATTTCTGGCTTCAACGACGGTATGCTCTTTGTTTTGAAACGACAGCCCTAGAATAGATTTTATTGAACCATCGTTCAACAGATGACGGTGATTTATTGGTATGGGGTATTTAAGTTCCCATTCTTAGCCTGATAATATCCGAGATCTCTGTGGCACATTACGTTGGTTCATCAGATTCAAAACATATGCTTCTCCAAGGAAACTCGGAGATAAACATGCGACTTGTAAAGCCAAACTGTGGATGAAGATGTTGGATTCGTCCGTGGAGTGATATAGGGACAGGTCATAGTGATGAGAGAATGTACAAAGTTTCCCAATGGTGCACGAACCATTGTTCAACAGATGACAGTGACTTATTGGTATGGGGTATGTAGTTTCCCATTTCCAGCCTGATAATATCCGAGATCTCTGTGGCACATTGCGTTTGATCACCAGATTCAAAACATACGCTTCTCCAAGGAAACTCGGAGGAAGACATGCGACTGACTCGTAATGGCAAACTGTGCGTGGAGATGTTGGATTGGTTCTTGGAGTGATATAGGGACAGGTCATAGTGATGAGAGGGTAGTCAGAGTTTCCCAATGGTGCACGAACTTTCCCTTCATGAGGATATGCCTTAGCCTGTCGCCCTGCGTTATCCGTCTTGTTTGAGAACTTGAACTAAGCAGAATTGTGAACGTTGAAACCTCTCATATGATAATTTCAGATGCTAGATAGTTCTGCTAAATGAGGTGTAGTTTCAGAGAAAGAAATTCAAAGAGTTCACCATTAGCTGGTTCATTTGGTGATAAATACAGACAACAGATAACTTTTGTCTGTTTGTAATTATCAATCTTGAACCACATTATATTGTTGCGATTTATACAGCATCCAATTGTAGTAACAGCGGAGATCGCAAAGATGTACTGAAAAATCATTCACACTCAAATGACAGATATCTTCAAAAAATTGTTCTGAGAAACGATCCTATTTCTGTATTCAACTTAAATACTGTAACATACGGAATAGCTAGTGAGCCGTACATTGAATTAGATGTATAAAACAACTAGAGTTACATTTCCAAAATGTACATCCAGTACATCTACGTAGATGACCTTATAACCGGGTTGGGAAATACAGCTGATGTGGAAATATGCAAGGTAATTACCTCATTTTTGGGAAAAGCATGTTTTCCGCTCAGAAATTGGACTTCAACCGATAAACAAATTCTTGAAAAATTAAAATGCGACAGTATCGCCGGCAGCACGTTATTTCTAGGTGATAATGATACTTCAAATATCCAATTGATCAGTAAGAAAAATAAGTTAACCTATCACATTGAATAGTTTAAATATTAGTTGATTACCTCAAAGTGACAAATACTGTAAGATTTAGCTAAAATTTTACTTAGAAATCATGGTTTCTTAAACTGGATTGGGATATTCCAATTCCAGATGATATGAATAAATATTGAATTGATTTAAAAAATAATTTTTATTATATTCATAATACTTATATTATAGTGTTATCCAGTTATATGGATTCTGTAATGCATCGCAAAATGCATATGATGCATGTGTGTATCTTCGAAGCATAGATAATACCCAAAGTGACAATTAGGCTACTTTGTGCCAAAACTATGGCAGCTCCTTGGAAACCGACTGCAATACCACGACGAGAACTATGTTGTGCGGTAATGATAGCACACCTAGTCTTCTCTCAGAAACTCTTACACGTTAGTTCCAAAAATTGTTATGGTCTGTCTTCACCATAATGCATAATTCTTGGTTGGAAATTGACTCAAATCGATTGAAAACTTTAGCTGAAAATCGAGTGAGTGAAATACAGACAGGCTACATGAAACCATGCATATTCTAAAGAAAACCCGGCAGACTCAGAATTACACGGTGGTACCCCTGATGTTTCAACGAAATCTAAATTTTGAAGGGTCAATCTTGGTTATCTTCAAAATCAACCGAGTGTTCCATTTCACGTATCTCGAACGTTAATGAAGAACTTTTTCAATCAAAACTGAAAAGTAGTACCATGTTAACCGTCACTACAGATTGTAGATTTCCTTTCTAATAATATTCTGCTTTAAATAACTCAATCGAATCGTAGTCTTTTGCTTAAAACTACTAGCAATCGTTAACACCAAGTTACTTCTCAATCGTGAAGCCTCTCATAACAATACCAGACGCCAATCTACTACATCTTCAACCCAGCAATTTGCCAACTTTCCCATTACTGCAGCAGGTAAGTCAGAATTTTTGGCGACGATGGTCACTAGTCTGTTGACTCTGGTCTGTACCAGAGTTGAATTGGAATGACAAAATGAAAACATTAAACTAGATGCACTAGTTGTAGTGGAACAAAACAATTTACCTCAATTTAATTGAATAATGGGTATAATTACAGCCCAACATCTGGGAGCAGACGGAGTCGTGCACGTAGTTTAGCTTGTTAGTATTTCGAAAAAGGAACGTTCACCATCTGAAAGGTTGATGTTGAATGGAGTAGTTGGAAGGCAGATGGGTGATCTGTCTGAAGTAAGAAATAAAGCAGATAACGTTTTAGAAAGGGTGGAGAAGTTCAAGAAATTCGATTCAACATTAAGAGAAAGCCAGCAAAACTATACCAAACCGGTGATAGGATGGTAGTGGCTTATACTCAAGCTTTTGATGGAAAATTTAAACCAAAAATTGGATGGGCCGTATGAAATTATTAAATTACTTGATAATGAGAGTAGATTCTCGTTTAAGCATAACAAAAACGGCAGCTCATGAACAGCTAAGCTTTACGTTCTTTGACACTAATTAATAATTCATTACAATAATGCTCACACAGCGTCTCAACTTGCCGGGATTTGATAGTGGCTCCCCCGTTATCATCGATAGCTCCGCAGGAATAGTTACGCAACCCAATATCACCATCCATTTATGCTAACACGGCCATCCTGGTTGTATGTGCCCTCGCATCATTCAACTCTCTTCAGAATAGCTCTCCATACCAAGTAATTCATATTCAATGAAACAAACAAAAAATAAATATTTCATTAACAAAACTTATTACAAGTGTAACAAATAAATCTCAATGTAACATTTAAGATCACAACCAGTTAAGGTTCTATTATTATTCATTGCAACCTGTTGTTCCAAAATTCAGTAATGCAACCAGTTGAGGTTCTAACATTTTGACCACCTTTAGCCCAAAACCTTAGCTGTTGATGAGCTGCCCTTTTTGTGATGTTTAACCGAAAACTTACTGTCTGCAAAACATATCTCTCATTACCGAGTAGTTCAATATGGCCCATCAAATTTTGGTTTTTGGTCCCTCCAGAAATTTTAGTTTTAACCACTACCACCCTATCACCGGTTTGGTACAGTTTTGCTGGTATTCTCTTGATGTTGAATTGAATTTTTTAAGCTTCTCTACCTTTTTCTGAAGCGTTATTCAACTTATTTCTCATTTCAAACAGATCACCCATCTCCCTCTCAGGTACTTCATTTGTGTCGATCCTTGTTACTTTTTGGCGATTTTTACTTACTACAATTTCAATACTCCTTCAAGTCTACCAGATCTGAATCCAATTGACTTTTATGTTGGTTTCTTGGGCACCAGATTTTTGTCAAGGTTCACTCATCGTTAGGGGCTTCTGCTAGGTCCCTGACCACAAAGCGTATCACTGTGCTATCTATGGATAACCTTGTCCCAGGGTAGTAACAGTGAAGTAAGTAACCAGGAGTCAATAGGGAAGACTGATTAGTATTAGAATTGCAGGCTTTAATTGCAATTGATACCTAGTTACTTCTTGACTACTTAAATGCTGTTGCAGAAAGTCAATTTAGATGAACACGGAACTTCCCAATAATAAGTTTATGTATAGCCTGAACATAAATAAATATTTGACTCTCTCTGTATAATAATAATTTATCCCGACCCAGGGGAAGCACAAGGAAGCTCAGAAAAAATAATTGTTAGCAAATATTTATATGCAGGTACCCTTATTTTTGGGTAAGACACAATGCATTGTGCGTCGTGATTCCCTTTCACTCTAATCATTCACACCCTCTGACACAATACAATTACTTAACAATTTCAATTTTACGTTTATCGGTACAGAATTCAGTCGATTATATTGAGAAGTTATGGAAATCTGTTCAGGATAAACTTACCAGATACAATACAACAATTACAATTACTGATTAAACGATATTTGATATTACAAGGCCGTACCACGAGCAAAACAATGGAATTCAACGTACTAACTCGAATAGCAAAATCACTATTTACCTAATACTTCAATGGGAACTGGCAGAACACTTTCTTACAAAGATTGCTTCTGGAATGATCGCTCTGGCCGTCTTTTCGCACTGTCTCACTGACAATAATTAAAATTCAACGCTTGCGAGGCGTTCTTTTATACCAATCGAGGACAATTGACAGTTCTTATTCAAATGACAGCATCCCGGTTCTTATATATTTCAATAGAACAGACTGAGAGTTGTTCTGATTGAGAATAAACAAGTTTAAAGTTTCTTTACCTAATTGGCCACAATTTCGTGTATGTAACATACACTGAGACTACCAACTGCTTGGAAACCAGGCCTTCAACCACCCAGGAGAACAGTCAACCAGACTAATTCGATGGACCGACAAACTCGCTCGAACGCAACGAACTGACAAAATCGCTCGAACGCAACAGACCAACAAACTCAATCAGACGCATCAAACCGGCAAAATCACCCAGATGTAAGAAGGACACATGAAACACCAACAGGATCAACGGAGATCAGTTTCAAGTTAACTCGAAGCAGAGCAGCAGCCCTGAAGATGGCACATGAGATTGTGCCGAAACGTCATCATATCAACGGTTTCTATCGAAACCAATCTACGACAACGCGGAGTACATCCCGGCATATATATATATACTCGTATACATGTTCTGGTTCAGGTTTCCGCGGGCGTTATATGCTGTGTTGGGTTGTCGGGATATACTCCGCGTTGTCGTAGATTGGTTTCGATAGAAACCGTTGATATGACGACGTTTCGGCACAATCTCATGTGCCATCTTCAGGTCTTCTCTTCAGGGCTGCTGCTCTGCTTCGAGTTAACTTGAAACTGATCTCCGTTGATCCTGTTGGTGTTTTATGTACCCTTGTTACATCTGGATGATTTTGCCGGTTTGATGCGTCTGATTGAGTTTGTTGGTCTGTTGCGTTCGAGCGATTTTCACGGTTTGTTGCGTTCGAGAGAGTTTGCCGGTCCGTTGAGTTAGTCTGGTTGACTGTTCTCCTGGGTGGTTGAAGGGCTGGTTTCCAAGCAGTTGGGAGTCTCTGTGTATCATCTCTCGTATTAAGATTTGAAGGTCGCTTCTCGATTTCGATAGCTTCTCTTATGATGCGTTTTCTTTTGTGCTCCAGGCTGGTGTTGTCAAAGTCGATTTCATGTGAGGTTTTTCTCACATGTTCGGCAAGTGATGAAGTTGCGCCTAGATCTTCCAGACTCTACGGTCGAATCACCTGAAGATGGCAAATGCGACTTTGCCGAAACGTCGTGAAATTGGTCCTTTTGAGGACCGAAACCACACAACGCGGATCAATACCTGAGAATTCAGTTCTACACATTACGTCCGCGAGAACCTAAGAAGAAACAGATATATATATATACATATATATATATATATATATATATATATATATATATATATATATATATATATATATATA
>OY294068.1:100253316-100340816 GCA_958510875.1 Endomychus coccineus | reverse complement strand
GAACTTTCTGAATATATTATTTCAAGATTCAAGTAACGCCATCGATATAGCGTTACCTTCTATGTTATCTCTTTACTTTGTGGCAAATTTTAATAGTTCATATGACAGCAAGTATTAATATAAAACATAGTGTTGTGAAATACATCATAATTTCAATATGACAGAGTATAATACAAAGTGATTTCATTAGCGGTTGCTTTGCTAAATCATTACAAGCTTTTATTTAATTTGCCTTGTTTATCTATCGATCTATCTATTTGTACGTTCTGGTGAAATTTGGCAGGTGTTAATCATTCTGGTGACGTGTTATGACATATTTATAAAAGAAAAAAACAAGATGGCGTCTCCAAGAAGACGGGCGGGTCTTGTGATTATAGTACAATTCTATTCAAAATTGGTATGAGGGGGTTTTTGTAGTCAGTAGCAGCATGAATTTTCAATCAAAATTTGATAATTTTAGATGACGAACGAATTGTGAGATCATGGTCCGATTCTCCTTTAAATTGATATGTGGGGTTTTTGGGGTCGTAGGTTATACTATGTAAGTCAAAATTTAAAGATTCAATACGGTGGCTAAAATGACGGACGTTTTGTGAATACAACAGTCCGATTCTATTCAGAACTTGTATATGGGATTTTTAGGGTCGGAAATCATGATTTATTATTTCCTTCTGTTACACTTCAATATGAAAGCTTTTTCTGTTCCTACAATCATATACATAAAACCGCAGAAATGTCCGACAGCTAATTTTCCAACAAAATCTAGGGAAGTCATGTGATCAATTGTTCACAGTTCATTAAACTGTACATATATATTTATGATTACACTATGAACCTTCCTATTTATATTATACTAAAATTGGGGGATTTCATAGTGATTATAGTGATTAGTGAATTTATCTTCCATTTTAAAATTCATTCACTTGGAAAATTTCTGTTACTAGGTTACTATAAGAAATTGTAGATGTTAGAAACACATCTAAGTCTTCTACTAAAACCTTCAGAGTTAATTCCTATAATTCATCAAACAAGATCAACCATAGCAGGTTCGTAAAAAGATCCACCGTAAGAAAAATATATGTGAGATCTGATGTAGGTACAGGGTTCTCCTTATAATCACTATTTTAATACAGAAGGATTGTGAGTGATAGATAGCTTTTTTTTTAAGATAGTAATGTATTGAGAGACTTGTTACCTATGACTGACCAATCCTACAAGGCAAATTAATAAATGGTTACATGTACAATGAAATGCTTCATTGGTAAGATCTTTCAAATGTTGAGTTGAATAGATGGAACACGGTTATCCTGTTTTCAGATATCAACGAATCAAGCATCGTATTTTGTAAAATTGAGCTTCCTATCAAGTTTTATCTAACTTACGAAAATCGGATGACAAGAGATACTTGTTGCAGATGACATATTTTGACATATTCAACTTTAAATAATCAAATGATGTAGATGGAAAATTTTCTGTGATGTTATTAAATACTAAAAATGTGAGATTGACTTTAAACTGATCATGAAGAAAATGAATCATGTGTATGTTTCATTTTATAATAGGGTTTTGAGGCTGTCCAGTTTATTAGCGTTAACTCGACTTATTAGATAACCCCACAAATGAAATCGAGTGACGCCAAGTCTAGTTACTTTGTCATTCTATAATTCCTGGTCGACCCCCCCATCTGATTGAGGAAGGAGTGTTAAGAAAATTTGTAGTTAACAATAGATCTGAATCTCTATAAATGAAAAATGGTCCCACAATATAGTTGGCGCTAAATCGCAGCCAAATATTTATTTTTTGGGAATACTGTATATAAACCTGATCCATTTAGTTCAAACTATTATCAGCCCCATATCTACAATTGTATCTTTTAACATAACCGTTTAAACAAAATATTGCTTCATCCTTGTAAAAATTTTTGAAACAGAATATGGATTTATATTTTTTTCATAATAACTTCGTAAATTTCTATTCTATGATCTCTCAATTCTTGCAGTAATTATATTTTGTGAAGATAAAAGTCATTTTGATTATTTTTCAGACTGAGCGTCGTCGACACATGTTATGGCTTCGAGCTAATTGTTGCACGGACCATTGTCTACTACATTGATTGAAACATTCAACAAATTTTCGTCATTGGTTTCTGTCTTCCTAATTTTGAACGATTCTTAACACTGCCTGTCTCTCTAAATATTTTCACCATTTCTGAAACAATTGCCTAGTGATGTTTTTATTGAGATGTATTTTATTGAATACTCGACATACCTGAGCATAAATGCACAGTCACAGTTTCCAACAATTGTTGTTTGTATAGTAGTTATTTCCGTTTCAGTTGAATATATCTTAATTCCATAAGAAAATTAAGCAAACTTGAAATTCACAAATTTCCGTTAACAGTTATCAAATGTAATCAAATACTTCATCCGTTGTTTCATAGTCTACAAAATGAAAAATGTATCTACCCCAAGGAGAAAACTTTTTAGCCATCTGTTTCGATCTATTTTAGAATTTGAAAAAAATCTATTCCTGACGATGATGAATTAAAGCACTGTTGCATGTTTTCAATACGCGAAAAAAAACCAATTAGGATTTACTAACGAAATGTCAATGTTCCCTAATGCTATGTGCACAAAATTTTATTAACGTATCTCGAAACTATTATTATAGAAAGAATTATAGTCTTGAATATTAAAACTTTCAGGAACTATTTGCCATGTTCCAGTTAGTATTATAATTCCAAAATTATGATTCTGAAAAGAGTTCAGAAGAATGTTTAATTTATCAAAATGACATGAAAGGCTGCATATATTAAAGTGGAAAATTGATAATTTGCTATTTGTAAAGTATGTTGATCTCATAATATACGTTCCTAGATCAACTGTATCAATGTTCAAATCATTTTCAATAATACTGGAGACATTTTTAAATGTTATTTGTAAGTTGGAAGTGTTATTATGAATCAGGCCGGTGGAAGTATTCCATAAAACTCGGCTACATTCAAGAGTAGGTACCTGACCTTGTTTGTTGATTTCAACTTGTTTATTGCTGGGAACTATGAAACAGATGTTTTGGCTTCAATTATTAATACCTTGATCGTCTTTGTTGTTACCGCAAAGGAACAATATTCATCATGCATTTCTAATTGTGTTTGAATGTAATCAAAATTGTTTCGAATGATTTCAATATTATCTAATCAGGATTATAGTTCTAATATAGCTTTAGATTCCTGGAATGAATTGACAAACGTATTGTATCTTGAGCCATCAATTGACTGCATTTTACTCTGATACTCATATATTTTATTGTAATTTCCATATCAGACTTTTTCATTTTTATAAAAAATATAATAAAAAAACAGAAACCAATAATAAATTCATATAACATCTTTCCTTTGTATCACCTTATAATGTTTAGAGTACCGACGTTGCTATGAAAATATAAAATGATGCTTAATTATAATAATGTATTATGGAGTAATGATTTATGTAAAGGAAAAATATTTAAAACAACCGTCAGAAATATTCTGTTGAACTTCCGCTAGTGTATCTAGTTTCATCGTCAGATTTTTTGATATCCGTATACTAAGAGAATATCTATGCACATCTTCTATCTGGCCAATGAAATTACGCTTGTTGTCACATATGAACAGGCTGGCTAAATTTCGATGTTTTAATAGGAAATCTCCATAAGTATGAGAAAGAGATATAAAAAATTAACATCCCATACTCGATCTCTTTTTTGATAAAATGTTCATGGTGAAATAAAACTTGGCTAGTGTCTTTTGTTTCATTTGAGAAATCTCAATTTTTCGAGTTTTTGATTTTCTGGTATATCTCAGTTACTTATGGAATTGTGGAGGAGTATTTCTTCAATAAAGCATTTTCTAAATGACGTAAGCCTACTATCTGGAGTAAAGAAGTCTTAAGAATTATTACATAAATGCCAGATCTAGTAAGAATGATGACATCGACTCAACATTATAAGTATATTTGAAATGGGAAAAAATTATTATGATTTTTTTTTTTAAAGTGACTACGCCACTGTATTCCACTTGTGAAAAATATTCGATAATGTAGAAACTATTTCAATCCAAATTCATAGATAACTGGAAAACGAAAACTCGAAAAATCAAGTTTTCTCAAATATCTCGAAAACAAAAGTCATTTTTCGATTTCACCATTGCCAATTTTTCAAAGGGAGAGATAGAGAATGATGGATTCGTTGTTTCTTTCTACCTCGTATACTTATCGAGAATATCTATTGAAACATCGACATCAAGCTACATGTACCTACATAAATACGGAATGTATAAATGCTGATTGACGAAGTTTGTACCTGAACAGTTTTCAATCTGGCATTGTGGTAAACAACTTTTTTTCAGAATTACTCTTAGGTAACACAATGGAGTGTTTCCAAAGAGAACTCCACTTGAATGTTCTCAGTTTCATTCCAAAATAGTTTCAACCAGAGTAATATGCTGTGATTCTACCTACTTTTTGCTTGTTACCAATTATTATGTTGAGAAGTGATGTAGGCTTTATCGTGTAATAAACCTTTTGTAAAATTTATGAATGAATATTATATCTATGGCAAGTCCAGTGACATTATGTTTGAAAGTTTTTAATCTCATTGTTAACCGCTTAATCTTATGCTAACATGTATAGTTTCTTGGATATTTCAAAAAACTTTGCATAAAGATGTGTTTGATTATGACAGAACAAATAGTAAAGTGCATCTATCTATTAATGAGTTGTAGATTATACCGGGTGCGTAACTGATTCTACGTACAGAAGGTAACCTTGTTTTTTCTTTGGTTCTTGTTTTTAATATTTGACCATAACTTCATGCTGTAAATTTATAAGTAATATTCATTCAAACAATTTGTCATCGTTTTAAAGGAATTGAACTCGTTGTCAACTGTGAATTTTTAATCCTTCCAAATTATATATATATATGTAGTCTCAAAGACTGCATTCAAAATTTTTTTTCCGCTCTCGTTTTTTAATCCTTCATTCCATTGTTAATCGCACGTTGAGGTTGAAATACAATTCTGAATTGTTCCTAACATAATATTCAATTGAAAATTCTTGTTTGATATATTCATTACAGCTACAATTGATATAATTACGTGAGGTGTTAAAGGGGTTGTGTGTGTGTGAAGTTTTTTGTTTTATTCATATGTATTCACAGAGATTGTTTTTATCTATGGTCAATTAATGCATTATTTCATTTATTTTTTTGATATTATCTGTGATTTGTTCTATATACACAATAGTTAGCCTTGTGAAATTGTTTTAGAATTTCAAAAGATTTGTTTCCAATAACAACTGATAATATTCATCTTTCAATCAACTATATAATTTTATTCTTCATCCTAATTCAAATAAATATAATTCTTATATTGGATCATTTAATTCATTCAACGGAGAATCAACATTAAATATGTCTTCCCTTAGTTGGAGAAACAAGTGAATTTATATTTTTGTTATTCATTATTTGTAAATTATGATACATCCAAAATCTTAAGACTTGGAAAGTGCACTGTTGAAGCTAGCCTGTTCATCAAATTAGAATTCCAAAATGAAACCTAATAATCATAATAGAAAAATTCAAAATTCAAATAAATATAATTTAAAAGATTCAGTTCCATCTTCTTCCTAGTTTTTGATTTTACCAAATTCATGATAGAAAACAAACGCCCAAACCTGCGTAATTTGCGGAACTGTGAGTTAATCCGGATATCACTGTTATTACATGATGGTTATGGATATTTGAAATTCGTTAATGGCGAACTTAGCTGAGTAGTTCTGTGATAGCTGGGTGTATAACCCTGTCTTATCCTCAATTTGGTTCCAGAACTAAGTTTTCGATCTTCATAGATTCTCGTATACCTAATTATTTGCACTTTATATGCTTTCGTTCGTCCCTTTGAAAAACTTCGGGAATTCGTAAGTAATTGCTTGTGCTTCACTTTGATACCTATTTATTCCAAGATGTGAGGAAAATGGAAAGGACATTTTTTTGAAATCTCATGTAGACTGTAACTTCCTTCAGTTTTGAAGCTCAAGTTCGCAAAATTTCATCAAGATCGGTAGTCACTTCAACGGGTGAGCAATGGAGATGAGATAGTTTTTTCGAAATATAATTTGAACAGCAACTTTCCTTCTGCTTTGGAGGTCAAGTTCGCAAAATTTCATCACGATCGATAATCATCTTTTTCAACTGATGAGAGAGGGTGATGGGGAAGTTTCTTCGTGATCTTATGCAGAAAGTTAGTTTCTTTATGATTTGAAGGTCAATTATTCAAAATTTCATCAAGTTCCGAAATGGTTTGCTCTGAGAGGTGGAGAAGGGAGTTGGGGCTGTTTTTTCCAAATCTCATCTAGAAATGTTTCGAAGGACAAGTAAGCAAAATTTCATCAGGATTGGTACTGCTTTAAGAAGGGGGAAATGGGAATGCGCTATTTTTTTTCGGAATCTCATGTACTAAGTGACTTTCCTTTTGTTAAGGTCAAGTTTGCGAAATTTTATAACGATATGGTACTTGTCTGCTTTAAGAGATGGCAAAGGATATTGGGTTATTTTTTTCGAAGTCTCATGCAGACTATGACTCGTCGTGTTTTGAAGGTCGAGTGTGCAAAATATCATCAAGATCTCAATTAAATATATATAGATATAGATATAGATTTATATAGAATACAAAAAACATTCTTCTTTGTATTTATACCAGCTCAAATTCTCGGCGTTGGCTGTCTACAGAATTTTTTTACAGTCATTATACATTGAAAGTCAACAGCTAGCGACGACAACCTCATATTTCTCTTGGTTTTGCTGCGCTTCATTTCAATTCGTTTTGTCGTAGTTTTTCCGTTATCTCAGAAGACAATGACTTTCCTCTTGTTTTAAAGGTAAAGTGAGCGAAATTTGATCAAGTTCAGTAGGTACATACTTATCTGATTTGGGGTTACACGAGAGACAAAAATATTTCTGGAACGGCTGATTCTAACCAAATCAGATTTTATGATAATTATGGGAAGTACTCGAGACTACAGCTAACTTCGTTCTCGGAGATTTTATTCACACCCACATGAAGAATAAATTTAGACCTCAAATAAAAATTATTCTCTGTGAAAGTTCCTAATGTGACATTGCCTGAAGGTTTCTTATAATTGTTGAACAAAATAGAGTCACTATAAATAAGACGTATAACCGTATAAAGTTTCTATAGTCAATACACTTTGGAGACGTCTTTTACCGTATAAGCTGTATAAGTTGTATAAAGTGTATATATTATACGAGTCCCCAAACTGCAGGATTGATATACATATTTACATCCCACTATCTTCCAAGCGTCCCTTCATAGAACCGACAGAGAGCGTCCAGCCAAATTTTGTGGAATATATCTGCGTCAAATCTTGAATATACGTCATTATTTACCGTTAGATATTGTTCCTCCAATTTTCATGGGAAATAAATTATATCCAGTTTACCAAGCAGCCTCGTAGCGTCCTTTCACAAACCAGTCACAAAGCGTCCGAAATATGTATATCCAGTTCATGCACACGATTTCAGAGCGTCCTGCGCTGTAGCCAAGTTTGTAACTCGAGTGATAGATAAAGCGAGACAGAAATTCTATTATTTGTTTCCTATTCCGCATTCGCTTTCATCGCCGTGATTTCATGTGAATATATTCACGCTCGAGCGAATTTTAGCATCATACATGCAGTGTCTGCTATGACAGTTTCTTGCTATGCATTCAGCTGCATTCGTGAGTAAATATCGATAGAAAGTACATTTATTCCAAAATCAGCCTGAAATTTGTTCTGGTGAAATTTTGCAAGTGAATTTTGACACACTTCTAGTCGTTCGATTAACTCGAAATTTGGCAGGTGTTCATCATTCGGGTGTCATATATAAGTTAAAAACAGGATTCTTGACGAGCTGCGTGATTATGTTCCGATTCTTTTCAAATTTGGTATGTGAGAGTTTTAGAGGTCGGATATCATGTTTTTTTAGTCAAAATTCAAAAATTCAATATGGTGGCTAACATGGCGTAATTAAAATCAGTTTCTATTCAAATTAGCTACAAATGGGGTCTTTGGGGTCGGAGATCATGATTTTTCATTTAAAATTGGGAAATTCAAGATGACTGCTATAATGGCGGACGAGTTTTGAGATAATGTTCCGATTTCTTTCAAAATTGGTATATGAGTTTTTGGGGCTGGAGTTCATAATTTTTTGGTCAAAATAAAAAAATTCAAGATGGCGGACGAGTCTTGTGATTATGGTTCGAATCTCTTCAAATTTTGTTGTGGAAGTTTTAAGGGTCGGAGATCAAGATGTTTAAGTCAAAATTCGAAAATGCAATATGGTGGCTAAGATGGCGTACAAGTTTTGTAATTATGATCTGATTTTATTCAAATTTGGTATATGGGGTTTTGTGGAGAACGTTTTCATTATTTTTCAAATTTAATATTTATGGTTATCTTACTATGTTCTCTGCATGCAGCTTAGAAGTAGCACCTTGTATGTCAACTCCACATTCCAAAACATCAATAATGCGAATACTCTTAAGAAGTGACTTTGATAAATAATAATAAAACATTTCGTTTATTTGTCTGTCGGTATATACTGTTACTTGTTTCAATATTGGTGTTCTATATACTGTAATCTGTGAGCAATATATTAGCTACAGATAGAGCACTGGAAATTTTTCATATGCAACCGCCATTTTACCTCCTTGTCCGCTTAGGGACAATATGCAATGGTTTTTATTGCGAAATGTTATTAAAAAGGAAAGTTAAGTAAATAATGTCTAGTACTGATCAATTATTCAATCGAATTAACTTATTCAATGTTGAAGCGTGGTGTCCAATTTTAAGGTGATTCTATAATGATGTGTCGCAAAATTGAGCATACGGAACAAATCTTTTTTTATGACATTTTGTTTTTTTAATACTGAATCTCGGATACTAGTCAGTTGAGGAAATTTAATTTTTTCATTATCAGCTGAATAAACCTGAGTGTAAATCAAATTTGAATACAAAAATTGACATATGGGATACTGAATTTCTTGAGATTACCTGAAAATTTTTCCTAATAGTAACATGTTTGAAAAAAAAAAATTCTAGTAGAAAATGTCTTTTACTTGAGAATTTTACATGTTCATAGATTTTCTATCCAATATTCATATCTATCAATCTAGAGTATCTCCAAAGAATCAAGTTATACATGAACTAACAAAAATAACTTTTAAACATTATTCAAAATATTATATTTTCTTCCAAATTGAACATAGTTATTTTCATGTAGAACCTTCCAGCTTGATAGCATGGAAAATTAATAAATACGTATTGAAAATCAGGCACATTATAGATCCAACTCATTTTGTATCACAGTGCTGACCCTAGGAAATTAGCAAATTACTTTAAAAATTATAAATAAATATACCTTTTATTCAGGATAATTTCGAAAATAAAAATTTTCCATGGAATCAGTCAAGTTTTGGAGCAAACGGATCAACAATAAACATAATTAAGTTCACTGTTATAGAATTTTATAGACAAATCACTTACTACTAGTTATATTGTTCGTGAAAAATTTTGAATATAACCTATCAAAATCTCATAGAATGTTAATAAAATTGCAAAAGTATAACAATGAAATTCAATTATGTGTAAGACACCCTATCAATAATTGAAATATGCATGTTCTATCCTCACCAGTACTTCCCTTTAGGCTCAATCAGGATAAAATATGTAAGTATGTTTATTGGTTCTTATTTTTTTTTGATCACAACAACAAACTGCACACTTGAATTTACGAAAAATTAGGTAATAAAAAAGGAAAAAGGTAAAAAGGGAATAATAAATCTTGTAAAACGGCGCTGTTTGTTTATTTATTCAGCTGCTAAACAATCTAGGTAGTTATTATTTTGTTTTTTTCGTATATACATTCTGAATATAGACTTTAATCTTGAGCCAATCCTTGTTTTGAAGTAATTCTGGATACTTATCCTTGATAATGATACATTCGGCCCTTCTTGGTGGTTTCTTATGTTTTATGTGGTCTGAAAAGAATTTTACAACTACTTTTTTCTGTTCATTTGTCCAAGCAGTTAAGACTCTTTTTTTTTACTTTCTTGGGAACCTTGCTGTAGCTGCTACTTGTATTTCCATGGTCACTTTCGACTGATGGAATTTCTGTATCGATAGCTTCTGGTAACTCATCATCTGAGTCTGTGTGAAATTCCTCCAAAAGACCACCTTCCAGGTTTATTTCAATCTGATCAAGATTTTTGCCCCTGAATAGACCTGCCTCACCTTTTTCCATCAAAAGCAATAACTTTGATATCTTAGCTGTCTGGTAAACATCATCAGGTAATCTATAACTTCCTTTATGGACACCCATTGTATGTCCCATGAATTGAGCGAGTTGTTCCAGATCGTTATCTGACATGCTGAAAACTTGTGTGAGGGTAGCTAAATGTTTGCGAAGTTTCGTTGTTGTAATTGCCTTTGGATTCTTAGCTCCGCATGAGGAAGCATATTTATGTATTATTTTATAGCCGCAAATTGGTTGTAGTGTACCAGGATTCCCAAAGAGGTACATATTTTGTTTATCAAAAAAATTGTCTCTGCATTTCAACAGCACTTTTATGTGTTCTTGAACGTCCGTACTGAAAAGTACAGGAACACCTCGTCCTCGCTTGCCCCTGATTACTACTCGTTTGAACGTTTCCAGTAAAATCTTCTCTGGCGGAGTTATTATTTCTGCAAATTCTTCGTAATCTGATGTGTCTCTATTAATACATTTGTTATAGATATCAAGTGATAGTCTCTGCAGTTCTCCTGGGCGCCTTCTGTTAAGTAGGATGACTCTGCAGAATATTGTTTCTAACAAAATAATGTAGTTGTGTTTATCGAAATTATTAACTGTTAAAGTTTTTGCAGCTTCATTTGCTTTCATTACTAAATAGTTTCTCAGTAGTTTCAAGTCGCTAGCTAGTGGTACAAAGGAAACTTTGTTCCATTTCTTAATATTTAAATCATCTGCTGCCTGACTGGAAACTTCAAACTGCCATTGTGATTCAATTACTTGGATCAGAGTCTTCAATTCTGCTTCAGCTTCGGCCGTTGTCACTGTTTCTGCTATATTCTTCCTCTTAAGTGCAAGAACAATGGCTAATTCAGCACATTGTTTCAAATTAGTCCCCATATTGAGGGCGTAGGAGGGTGATTGAAACGAATCTTTTTCTGCGTCATATCTCGCCACAGCTTTCGTAGATTCAACAAGTGAATCGAACATGGTTGGTTTTAAAGCATCAAACAGGGATGATATTGAGGATTCCCTTTTCTTCATTTCAATGAGTAATCTCGCAAGCTCCCTCATTTTCCTAGAGGTCACATTTATAAAATGTTTTTCTCTGTGAATTTTCAGGTATCTAGCACCGTAAGCACAAATTAAGGTATCCTTTTTTGCAACCATTGAAATTTCATCAGGTCTCATTTTGGGAAAAACTATTTCCCTCAATTGCCGATCTATCTTCAACCCTGTAACTAATAAATTTTGAGCATTTGCTTGATGTGCTTTATCTTTCTTGCCCATGCATTTGTTCCTATGACGCCAAAGTGACTGAGAGGAAAAAAATCCGAGACAGTTGTTACATGCTAATAATTTATCAATTATTCGTGGTTTCTGCACTGTTTTACATACGTTATTACTATTTAAAAAATTGCCTTTTTTTCTTATTAATTCAAGAAGTTGATTAAGTTCTCTACTTTTTTGAGGGTACGAAAAAATCTTTTCTACATCCACTTCTAAAGTGTGATTTCTTCGTAGGTGTCTTGAAAAATTCAGCACAAGTGTTTCGCAGTAAAAACAAAAGTCTTTTTTTTTCCTTTACGTATCTCGTCATTGATTTTATATTCTCCTAAATCTTTTAATGAAAGTTCTGTTGTCTTCAATGGGCCTTCCGAAGTCACAACTTCTTCAATTTCATTTTGATCTGAATTATCAAGAGGCCCCGGTGGAATTGCATCTTGAACATTACTAGGAGATTCATTTAGAATATCCTGTAAAAAAATGAACTAATAAGTAATGTTTAGCTTCTTGACCCACTTGGAAATTTAAAAAAAAGTTCTGGATTTAGGTCATGTAAAAACTAATAAGTTTGTCCATCTTTAAGTACGTTTTATAACGTTACGACTTCCTTCAACAGATTTTAATACATGAAACAGCAGTAATATAACTTGAATAGCAAGAATTTAGTTCTCAAAGAACTATTGTCAAAAGAATTACTTGATATAATTCATGTCAGTCTTAGAAAACTAATGTATTATTGAAAAATCAGCTTAAAAGAAAACGTTAAACGACTTTCAAGCCATATTGAAGCGGCTCAAAAATTTCAAATAATTTGTCTGAAACAAAGTAAAAAAAAAGCAGTAGATACGTTACTATAAATACATTTGTTATAAACACAGTATATTTCAATCAACAAATGTAATGTTTTTACGACATAGAAAAAAGTACTTCTCATTTCCATCATCTTTTTTCATATTGATGAGTTAAGCGGTTTGTTACATTCAACAAGATAGACTATCAGAGGTCACACTGTGAATACACTATAATACTAAATTGAGAAATGATCACCATTATCCACTAACAATACTGGTAATATACTGGGGACCTTCCGGCTACCAAGTAGCCATCATCAGAGTAAACTAAATCAGAAATCAAAATGTGCCTGTTTAATTATTATTATCTCCAAATAGAAAAGTCCTCAGTACTTGAACAGTATTTGTATTTGGATAATAAGGGTGATTACTTCTTAATTTAGTATCCAACAAGATGATAAATTGTGAAGCACACATATTTGCTACTGAAGATAATTACCAGTGCGTTACTCTAAATATGCACTAATCTGAAAGTGTGAACATAGTAATGACACATTTTTGAAATTTTAACTAGTCGATCGGACTCTTAGTTAATTTTGAAAGTTAAATCTTGAAAAAAATGCTATTAACCATGATATTCTCTTTCAAATCAATAATTTACTGAAAAATCTTGTCTTCCGAATGGATTTCGCGTCACGATAGCTCGACTTGATGCCGACGTTTCGCCAACCATTACAGGTGGCATCTTCAGGGCAGGCGGTTTCAGTTCAAGCCTCAATCCTGCCCTGAAGATGCCACCTGTAATGGTTGGCGAAACGTCGGCATCAAGTCGAGCTATCGTGATGCGGAATCCATCCGGAAGACAAGATTTTTCAAGATTAGCTGTCCGCGGAAGTCTACTATCCAACAATAATTTACTTCATTTCTCATTTATTCCCTAGCCCGATTATTGTTGTTAGATAATTCTTAATAGTTACATACCTCATCACTTCTTGAGACATCGGGCACATAATCCGGGTCGGCCACACTATTGTCATTATTGGAATAATATAACTGAAATGTTACATTTAAAATTTACTATACTTATTCTATATTCTACATTTACCTCCTCATCTTCAATGTAATCGGGATCGAAATTATCCAGACATTCCAAAACATTTGTCTGAAAAAACAAGAACTCTACTATACACTATGCTTCAAATTGCTAATAAATTATCATTCATCTACCGAGGACAAAACAGTGATCAAGTATGCTTGGAGACTTTCTCTCCGGGACCTCTGAACTGAGCACAAGGGTGCCCTGGTAGAAGTTATGGACATAGACTTTGATTTCCGTTCAATGATCATATCATATCTTTTGAAATTTGATATAATTAACGTATATACAGAGTGATTAATTGACACCGTTCAAAATTTGGACATCCTAATAATAATAACAGAAGTAAGTCAGATTTACTTAACGAAAATATTTTTTAAATACCGAAAAATAGATTCCTACTAGAATTCCGTGTACCTAAGAATTTTGGAAACTTTTAACTATTGAGTAAAAATTTGAATCCACATCGTGATACTTGAAGTTGTCCACTGCCTCCATTTTAGGAGCAATAATGATCAATGTTTCGCAATGAACATGAGATGCTCTGACGTTTATTTGTCATATTTTGAGGCGGTGCACTATGTACTGGCTGTGCACAAAAAAAATTTCGTCAGATTTTGGGATAGCGTTAATAAGAAACGGGTTTTAGTAGTATAAAAGTGAACGAGAAAAGAGATTTATTTTGAAGATGCCTGTACATAGTATAACCTGTACCTGTATTTTCAATCCCTATACATATCTGCAATAATTTTCGAGTTATTAAGGGTTTTTAGTTCCGAAATTGTGACGTTTCAATACCAAGTCATTATCTACTATTTTCGGGTTATTCTATTCTGAGGTTATCGAAATGGAAAATCAAGAATATTCAAACGATATTTTGAACACATTATAGTCTTGGAGAATATGACGGAATTATTCAAAGATCTGTAGGTAAATAACTTTAAGAATCATGATGTATTTCCAACATATTACGAAAATATCAAATATTTCTAGAACAGTTGTTACATATAGGGATAATAATCCATGAAACAAAATAGCTGTGATTGTTCGGCTCTGCTTCGCTCCGGCTCACAGGTTTATAACGTTGCCGTTTGCAACAGAGACAGTTCAAGTCGATATCTCCATTACTTTTTGAATTATCGTGCTTACAAAAGACAGAATTTCATTCTTTAATAGAAATCAATATAAGTACACTTTTCGAGATTAACTGTATTATTATTTTCCTGAAATGTAGAACTTACAAACAAAGTGAGAAAATTGATAACCCTTTCTGCAAGGCTATGCGAGTGGTATAGCTAATAATAATCAGAATCAAAAAATACTAAAAAACATAAATCACGCTAATCGGAATGTTGATAGCAGCCTCCGGTATTCCCAGAAGCTAGAAATTTGGATTCGACAATTTAAAATTTCAAGTCCAACACATCAGATTTTATATTATAAGGTACAATACATGAATACGCTCAACACCAATATATAATAAAATACCTAATACAGTTACGTCGGCGAATAATTAACTCCATAACACTAATTCACAACGGTATCAAAGACAAATATTATCATACTAGTTTCGTATATCTTATGCAACAGAGACATAACCTATTTCATGTCTTCAGTAGCTGTTCTGAATGTAAAAGTGGTTGACATCCTATCTTGTTACTCTATAATAATAAATTATTACAATGGGTACTTACCAAGTTCCAATTTTCAATTTTCAATTTTTCTTGTTTTCGTTTGTTGTGCAACGTGAGCTTTTCTGATTAAAATTGATTCGATGAGGTCGCTCAGTGCTTATTGAAATTAGTTTAAGAAATCCCGCGCTTTATTTGAGTTGAATTAATCAAACATCTGATGATGGTCGTGAGACCAAAACGTACGTAAAGACAAGAACGAAATAAACACATGTAATTGTGACCTATTTCCAGAGAATTTACATATAATTAATTCATAAATAATTGTAACTAGTTTCGGTAACATCGTAGCTTCTTCAATTATTGAATTATAGAAAATCAAACTTTTGTTGTTTTATCTAAGTAGTGAACACGGACGTGACGTCGGTCTCCATGGCAACTGGTAAGAAATTATGGAAATAAATAATGAACGTCGATGCTAATTTGACCTAAAAGTTTTGATTTAGTTCATGTGCCTATTTATGAGTTTAGTAATCATTTCGCGACGCAATAATCTACAATAATTTACCTGGGATAGATCCCTCTCTTCACAAATTATCTTGCTTATTATACAACTTCAAAGTTTTTTAGGGTAATACTAATAATTTATCGAGCCAGAAATTGTGAAAATATGCAGGTAGGTTATATGGAGAAATATTTTGGTGAATAACGATGATTCTGCAAGGAACACTTCAGCATTCTATTTTATTATATTTGAAAAAATATCTACTTACTTCAGTTTCTTCAATTGTATCATCTCCATAATCTACAATTGCTCTATTATCGTCATGTATGGAATCATCTGAGGAGCTTATTAAGCTATGTTGAATTGAATTTATATTGGGGGATAACGGTCGATTACAAAACCAACGACTACGTCGAAGTTGTGTCCCATTGATTTTCGTGCATTCATACTAAAATACACATTGATCAAACAGTTACTAGTTTTAATATCAAATAGTTACTAGTTCTAAAAAACTTTTGTCTGCTTACATATTCCTCTGGAAATATACTCATTTTGTCGTGACCAGAAGTAACTGAACTCAGATCACTGAGCTAACTAAGCACATGATGCGCGCGGTATACGTATAACACTCAGTCATAGTCGTAACGGCGGTCAACTACATCACAAAGGACAAAGCCGTAACAGACAGCTAAGAAGAAGCGGCGCGTAGTTGCCAAATCTTGGACGCTTCGTAAGCGAGTCAATAAAAGGAGGTATACGCAGCAAACGTATATTGAGAACGCATTTAATTCCTCTGGTGGTCAACGTGTTGAACTGAAAATATACGGCGATATACGAATTCCGTACGTTGGGGTATAATCCTAGCGTCCTGGTCAATTTTCGGCAATGAGTTCTAATCACGTTTCGGAGCACCCACAAAAAATTTCTATGGGGATACATCCGAGCGTCCATATACGGACGTTTTGTTGGAGACGGACGCTCGGAAGATAGTAATCGGGCAATGTACGGACGCTTCGTTATCAAAAGGATGTAAATATATATATATATATATATATATATATATATATATATATATATATATATATATATATTGGGTTGCCGGGATATACTCCGCGTTGTCGTAGATTGGTTTCGATAGAAACCGTTGATATGACGACGTTTCGGCACAATCTCATGTGCCATCTTCAGGTCTGCTGCTGTTTCGAGTTAACTTGAAACTGATCTCCGTTTCTGTCGAAACCAATCTACGACAACGCGGAGTATATTCCGGCAACCCAATACAGCATATATATATATATATATATATATATATATATATATATATATATATATATATATATATATATATATATATATATATATATATATATATATATATACATATGTACCCTTGTTACATCTGGATGATTTTGCCGGTTTGATGCCTCTGATTGAGTTTGTTGGTCTGTCGCGTTCGAGCGATTTTCTCGGTTCGTTGCGTTCGAGCGAGTTTGCCGGTCCGTTGAGTTAGTCTGGTTGACTGTTCTCCTAGGTGGTTGAATGGCTGGTTTCCAAGCAGTTGGAAGTCTCTGTGTATCATATCTTGTATTAAGATTTGAAGGTCGCGTCTCGATTTCGATAGCTTCTCTTATGATGCGTTTTCTTTTGTGCTCCAGGGTGGCTAGGACTCGGGTTTTGTCAAAATCGATTTCATGTTAGGTTTTTCTCACATGTTCGGCAAGTGATGAAGTTGCGCCTAGATCTTCCAGACTCTACGGTCGAATCACCTGAAGATGGCAAATGCGAGTTTGCCGAAACGTCGTGAAATTGGCCCTTTTGAGGACCGAAACCACACAACGCGGATCAATACCCGAGAATTCAGTTCGCCTAGATTTTCCAGAGTCTACGGTCGAATCACCTGAAGATGGCAAATGCGACTTTGCCAAAACATCGTGAAATTGGTCCTTTTGAGGACCGAAACCACACGACGCGGATCAATACCCGACAATCCAGTTCTACATATATATATATATATATATATATATATATATTTGTATGTTTTCTTGGTATATTGGTTCGTATATATACTGATAATGAAATAAAAACTCTGTTTTGACGTTTCGACAACGTTTATTGCCTTTATCAAAAATTGTTAATTGAATTAGTGTTTCCATGTAATTTAGAAAAGAATAGATGATTTTGATTAATGAAATGCGTCTGCAGCCGACTTGTGTTTTAAGATCCAATTAAAACTGCAGAAAACATTGGATCGGTTGTGAGTGAAAGAGTAATGTATGCAGTTTTAATTGGATCTTAAAACACAAGTCGGCTGCAGACGCATTTCATTAATCAAAATCATCTATTCTTTTCTAAATTACATGGAAACACTAATTCAATTAACAATTTTTGATAAAGGCAATAAACGTTGTCGAAACGTCAAAACAGAGTTTTTATTTCATTATCAGTATATATACGAACCAATATACCAAGAAAACATACAAATATTACAAATGGTTCAAGAATATCAACAAAAGAATATATATATATATATATATATATATATATATATATATATATATATATATATATATATATATATATATATATATATATATATATATATATATATATATATATATATATATATATATATATATATATATATATATATATATATATATATATATATATATATATATATATCCCTCTATCAATGCTGCGTCTCTATATTAGCAATTTACATCTAATGCTGCGTCCAACGTAATATTGCATCCGTATACTGGACGCAGTAGTGCATTCCATTATAACTGGTTCAACATCATCATGCCAACAATGTGGTTATCATTTTCTGTTGAACTATATAATGAACAACCCACACCCTTTGATTTGTTACTCTCACTATAGTCATTAAATTACTATTGACATATATCTATGTCGAACATAGACGCAACATCGATATCGATTTGAAAGAAATTAATATTATTAGTACGGCACAAATAGAACTAGAGGCGCTGAATAATATACGGTTCGTATATTTATCTTTTATATCACTGTGAATCCTGCATCTATAGATTTGGCAATGTTGTAAATCGAATATCATGAGGTTCCTACGACGTCAGTTGAGACAGTATGAATGCCAAGATTTGATATTCCTTTTATGCAACGGTGGCATGAAAGATATACTGGCTCTCCGCACTTATACTATCTCAACTTCTTCCTTAAATAAATTAACGAAATAACAATATTTTTTGAATAATCACATAATGAATGTTTCAATGGTGGAAGCCATTACTCTATGATAATCTAGCATATTGATATCAAAAAATTAAACAATTTCACTTTGTTTCTATCACATATATTATAGAAACAAATACTAATGTATGAAAAATCTTGGCTATTTATGGTACAATATAAGACACAGGTAACTTGTGGGGTTCCGGTTGGGGGAATATATTGCTACAATGTAGAATAGTATAATTGAAATTGGACAATGAGGTACAGCTAATATTGTGATAAGGAAATTTTAATGCGGAGGTATACTAGGAAACCACAAAAGGATTATGTGAAATTTTACGTTATCAAGACCTCAAACAGGATTCAGTAGTACACGTCTAGTTGATCGTTCAAAATTTTTTGGAAATTTCTATTGATACTGGTATGTTCAATTTAAAACTTCTACTCTGGTTAGGTAAAATTTTAATTTCATCTAAATTTGAAAAAGTGTGCCCCGTTTCTGAAATATGCTTAGAGAAAGATGAATCCGTTTTATTAAGTTCAAAAGATCGAAAATGTTCATTATATCTAATTTCTATGTTACGACTAGATCTACCGATGTAAAAGTTATCACTTACTGAACTAGTTAATTTGTATACTCCAGGGTTATTAAACTCATTTGTTTTATCTTCAGCATTAAACAAAAAATTGGACAACTTATTTTGAAGTTAGAAGCTCACTTTTAGATTATATTTCTATAAAATGTTAAAATGTCTGCAATTCTTTCACTTACGATACCAAAATATGTGAGGTGAACTTGTTTTGATGAAGAATCAGTATTCTTTGTGAAAGGATAGATATTTGAGTAAGTCAATTTATGCTTCTTTCTGTAGATTGATGTCTCCTGAAAACCTCAATGAAGAATTGGATATAATCAAGGTTACGGTTTTCAACCTCAAATTATAACCAAATTAATTGACAAAAAAAAACAGAAATTGACTTACTCAATCATCAAAACACGTTTAGTGAATCTGGAGTAAATAAATTAAACCGGTTCAGAGTGTGATAACTTTTACATCGGTAGACCCAGTCGTAATATAGAAATTAGATATAAGGAACATTTTCGATTTTCAAGAGTTGATAACATAGATTCATTTTTCTCTGACAATATTTTAGGAACAGGGCACATTTTTTCAAATTTAGATGAAGTTTAAATTTTACATAACTAGAGTAGAGGCTTTCAATTGAACACAATAGAATCATATGCTAAAAATAATGAGAATGAAATGTTAAATGATCAACTGGACGTGTAACACAGCATTCTATTTGATGGTTTGATAACGCACAATTTCCCAAGATCCTCTTGTGCCCTCCAGGTACACCTCCACATCAGAATTTCCTTGTCACAATAAGATCTATCCTGGAGATGATTTACATGAAACGGGATTCCAATTATGTGAACCATAGGAATGATATTCAGGGATTGAGTCAGATTTATACTAACTTGATTAATTAAAACTCTTGCAAATTCCTACATGCGTCTTTATAATGTTAAAAGTATATTTTAGGAAGAACGCTTAAAGTAAATTCCAATGCAGGTCTAAAACCTTTTCAAGTACGTCATAAATCTACATCTGGTTCGAGTAAATATCAACAAATAGCTTCGAACTTCAGTTGCTTTGAGACCATAGCAATATGCGTTCGTATATTATGAGGATTTTACTGAACAGTGGATTCTTGTTACAAAAAAATTATACTTTAATATTAACGATAATATTTTCGATTATTCGTGGTTCTGTTCGTTTCGACGGCGTGGGCTTTTTGATTGAAAATTGTGCAATATGGACGCTTGTGCTAATTAGTTTAATTAACCCCTTTTTACATAATAAGTCTTCTGATGAAGGTCGTGAGACCGAAACGTACGTAAAGACGAAAAGTTAAAACAAAGTGTTATTGTGACCTATTTCCCGAGAATTTTTATATATAATTCATACTGGGTCAAGAATCTTTATATTATTAACTTTGCCTCATTATCCAATTTCAATTATACTATTCGTACCATATGGTTCCAAATTAGTGAGACATATTGTATATAAATTCTAGGGAAATAGGTCACACTAACACATTTGCTTATTATTTTCGTCTTTACGTACGTTTCAGTCTCACGACCATCATGACACCGAAACTTACGTTGAGGCGAAAATAATAAGCATATGTGTCAGTGTGACCTATTTCCCGAGAATTTTATATACAATATCACTAAGTTGGAACTTTTTTATTATTAATTTTTTTCAAATATGCAATTAAATTCATTTACATTAAAAAAAATATTTTTTCTTTTTTGTCTACAATATCAATGCAAATTTAACTGTAGTTACACAGGATGCACTGACATACAAATGTTTTGTTGATGGCAAGAAATGTTTGACAGTGAGTTTCAAAACGCGTTAGAATTTAGGACACATAAAAATGGTAGAGTTAACAACATGTGAAGAGAAAATAGAAATTGTTTTGATTGTGGGAAGAAATTATGAAACACATAGAGAAGCAGCTATTATTTTCAATGATAAACAATAAAAATATTAGTCATTCAACTCTCACGAAAATAGTAAATGAATTTAAGATTACTGGAAGTATTAAAAATAATTCCAATGGAAAATGCCAAAAGCTGGTTGCCGATGAGAATACGCAGTTCGAAGTGATGCTATCACTGTGGTAGAGAACTGTCATTACGCAAAAGGAAATCGTTGATGGAACAAAATGTAAGTGAAGATACAGTGGCAAGAATTTTACAACTAAATAAATATGAACTATTCAAACCAAAAATCATTCACACATTGAAAGAAAGGGATTATGATAGGCCTCTCCAAGGAGAGTTAGAAGATGACCCTTTCTTTACAAGGCATATATTTTTTTCCGATGATGCATAATTTTCATGAAATGAAACTGTCTCGTCATAACATTATCCCTGGTGGTCTCAAAATAATCCAAATTTTGCAATAAAATCTCATGACCAATATTCATTTAAGACGAACGTGTGGTGTGGCATTCATAGGAATAAGCTATGAATGCCGAACGTTATTTAAGAACTCACATCTATGACTTCATGGACGAACTACCCTTACAAGAAAGTCAATTGGTTTCAATAAGAGGGTGCCACATACCACGGTTCATTGAATGTTAGGGAATATCTTGAATATATGTTCCGTGGAAAAGTTATTCACAGATATTCTGATCTTTCTGAACTGCTGGATCCCCTGACTTAACCCCCTTGATTACTTCTCATGGAGTTACTTGATGGAAGAAGTTTACAGGAAAGAGTCGTTTCAAGATGTTAACTATTTGGAGAGATTAATTTTAGAAACATGCCAATAAATTTTTCCACAAATGCTGAGAAATGTATTACGTGAATTTACTAACAGAATGATTGGATGTATTGAACGAAAGGGTAGATATGTCGAGGGATTAGTGGAATGAGTGAAAAATTAATTTCTATTTATTTCTAGTATTAGATATCATGTGTTCCATAGTCACAAGAGATAAATGTTCATTCATAAATTGATGTAATTGCATATTTGAACGTAGCTTTTAGTTCTGATCAACTTTTGTTCATAACAATTTTCGATATTGTCAAATATAAAGGTACTTTACTCTGATGATAAATGTACCTTACTTTTGAGTAAAATTCATATTTTTTGACGACTGAAAAAATGTAATATCTGATGACATTATTTTAGATTTTAGAACATGCGGAACTTTTTACGAAGAATAACTATTTTCCTAAAATTAATGATATGAAAGTTTTCGAATATGGTTCCAACTTAGTGAGATAAATTGTATAATTCATACCTGGTTCAAGAATCATTATTAGTTCCTACAATCATATACCTACATGATTTATTTAATAAACTATGGAACTATTTGGATAAACTTCAATGTATCAAAGAGTATAATAAAACATCTTCTGAATCATTTCCAATATATTTTCTTTTCCTACAATCATAATACCTACATACCTCCATTAGCGCAGTAGCTGGATGAAAGTTATATGCTTTAATATTCTGATATACGATTTCGTGTGCTTTATCAAATGAGTACGACAAATTAGTGTTCTGTAGAAATGGACAATAATAGATTCAGAAATACTGTTTGTTGAGAAATTTCATTCAATTGCTGATGAACTAATACGTTTGCCTAACATTCCGAGTCGCCATTGTGGGTCTACCGGCCCGCGGCATCGGCGGATACTCAAGTCAAAGAGAAACAACGAGTATGCCGGCGTAGCTAAGATACAGCACGCGTGCGTATTAACCAGGCGCGAAAATGCAAACGTTAGGGAACAGTTGAAAACGTATTTATTTACTACTTATTTGTTGGTGGAGACGTGAATCACGCTAGCGTTTGCTAGCGTTCTGACCGATTTGAACATCAAAGGAATGTATATCAAACAATGTTTGTGCTCGTTCGATGTTCTATGCATTTTCTGTGGAGACTGGAGATATACAAGCGATTGTGCATACGAGAATCGTTCGAATACATCTTTGAAAATCATAGAATAATAATTCGGAGTGGGTGAAGCTATTGCCAATCTAACTTCCCTAGGACTACAGTTTCGGTAATTTGCATCTCGTGCAGGTATCCCTGAACTTGATATTAGATATCATGTGTTCCATAGTCACAAGAGATAAATGTTCCTTACTTTTGAGTAAAATTCATATTTTTTGACGACTGAAAAAATGTTATATCTGATGACATTATTTAAGAATTTAGAACATGCGGAACTTTTTACGAAGAATAACTATTTTCCTAAAATTAATGATATGAAAGTTTTCGAATATGGTTCCAACTTAGTGAGATAAGTTGTATAATTCATACCTGGTTCAAGAATCATTATTAGTTCCTACAATCATATACCTACATGATTTATTTAATAAACTATGGAACAATTTGGATAAACTTCAATGTAACAAAGAGTATAATAAAATGTCTTCCATTATGGGTTTCTGAATCATTTCCAATATATTTTCTTTTCCTACAATCATAATACCTACATACCTCCATTAGCGCAGTCTGAGAAGGTAGCTGGATGAAAGTTATATGCTTTAATATTCGGATATACGATTTCGTGTGCTTTATCAAATGAGTACGACAAATTAGTGTTCTGTAGAAATGGACAATAATAGATTCAGAAATACTGTTTGTTGAGAAATTTCATTCAATTGCTGATGAACTAACACGTTTGCCTAACATTCCGAGTCGCTATTGTGGGTCTACCGGCCGGCGGCATCGGCGGATACTCAAGTCAAAGAGAAACAACGAGTACGCCGGCGTAGCTATGATACAGCACGCGTGGCGTGCGTATTAACCAGGCGCGCAAAATGCAAACGTTAGGGAACAGTTTATTTACAAAAAAAACGATGGTGGAAGCCATTACTTTATGGTAATTTATCATTTTGATTATATGAAAGAATAACTACTTTGTTTTTATACCACTTTTATCAATAATAACGTGAAAACGTAACTATAGTTTCAACACCGAAGTTCCATTATCAAACAATTAGAAAATTATGAAGAAATCAATGAAACAGTTCAAGTACAAATAGAGTAGAGCAAAGTAGGGTTGAGATTAAGGGGTCAATGGAAATTCCAAAAGCAGGTAGATCCTAGGAAAGTACAGTATTACATAGTAAACATAGCAACAATTTCCGAATTAGTGAGATTATAATTTAATATTCTAAGAATTATTTTAAGAGCGGTTTGTAAGACACATGAAAAGATCACTTTGATATAGGTCTAACTGATCATTGAGGATATTTTTATTAGAGTTTGTGACACCCTTATAAATCTCTATTGATTCTAATATATTCAATTTGAAACCTCTGGTTTGGTTATGTAGAATGCTTAGACTATCTAAATTATGGAAATTATGACCAGTTTGTAAAAAATGATTAGCAAAGGTTGAATCAGTTTTGTTGAGTCTAAACGAGCGAAAATGTTCTTCGTATCTTAATTTGAAATTACGACAAGTTCTACCTATATAAAAGCCATCACAGTCTGGGCAAATCATTTTATAAACTCCAGGTTTTCTATATTTATTGATTTTGTTTTTGGCGTTGTATATAAGATGGCAAAGTTTATTTTGAGGTTTGAAACTGATTTTAAAATTATGGCATGATAAAATGTTAGCAATATGTTCGCTTACTGTACCAAAATATGTCAAAGAGATGAATTTAGTGGATACATCTATGTGTTTTATACGCGGATAAATTTTATAGAAAGTTAATTGTTGTTGTTGTCAAAATGAAATAGAACTCGCTTTTGAACTATGCTTGAGTCAAAACTATTGTCAATTTAATAATAAATTTTATGTACAGAATTCAGGTCTCGCTATGAGTAACCCATTGAGTCCACTATTAGCAGACATTTTTATGTCTGATCTGGAGGACAAAATTATGAACTGCACATCAGCAAAAAACCATATTCAATTTTGGTATAGATACGTAGATGATGTACTTGCCTTCTTCAAAGGCACATCGAGACAATTAAATTCCTTTTTTTCATTTATTAACCAACTTCACCCAAAAATTGAATTAACGTTAGAAACAGAAAAAGATAGAACAATAAACTTTTTGGATTTAACACTAATTCGTGACCTTAATAGAATAAACTTCAATATCTACAGGAAACCCACTTGTACAGACATCACTATTCCGAACTCATCGTTTAGCCCTCGTAGCCATAAATTAGCAGCATATCACTCAATGATCCATAGAGCATTTTCGATACCATTGTCAATAGAACACCTCACTATTGAGTTGAATGTGATCAAACGAATAGCCATCAATAATGGTTTTCCGGTAGATCAAATAATTAAACTAATAAATCGCAAACAACAACAATTAACTTTCTATAAAATTTATCCGCGTATAAAACACATAGATGTATCCACTAAATTCATCTCTTTGATATATTTTGGTACAGTAAGCGAACATGTTGCTAAAATTTTATCACGCCATAATTTTAAAATCAGTTTCAAACCTCAAAATAAACTTTGCCATCTTATATACAACGCCAAAAACAAAATCAATAAATATAGAAAACCTGGAGTTTATAAAATGATTTGCCCAGACTGTGATGACTTTTATATAGGTAGAACTTGTCGTAATTTCAAATTAAGATACGAAGAACATTTTCGCTCGTTTAGACTCAACAAAACTGATTCAACCTTTGCTAATCATTTTTTACAAACTGGTCATAATTTCCATAATTTAGATAGTCTAAGCATTCTACATAACCAAACCAGAGGTTTTAAATTGAATATATTAGAATCAATAGAGATTTATAAGGGTGTCAAAAACTCTAATAAAAATATCCTCAATGATCAGTTAGACCTATATCAAAGTGATCTTTTCATGTGTCTTTCAAACCGCTCTTAAAATAATTCTCAGAATATTAAATTATAATCTCACTAATTCACAAATTGTTGCTATGTTTACTATGTAATACTGTACTTTACTAGGATCTACCTGCTTAACCCCTTAATCTCAACCCTACTCTACTCTACTCTATTTATACTTGAACTGTTTCATTGATTTCTTCATAATATTCTAATTGTTTGATAATGGCACTTCGGTGTTGAAACTATAGTTACGTTTTCACGTTATTATCAATAAAAGTGGTATAAAAACAAAGTAGTTATTCTTTCATATAATCAAAATATTTATTTACTACTTATTTGTTGGTGGAGACGTGAATCACGCACGCGCATTCGCAAACGTTCGCTAGCGTTCTGACCGATGTCGGTACATTTGTACATCAAAGGAATGTATATTAAACAATGTTTGTGCTCGTTCGATGTTCAATGCATTTCCTGTGGAGACTGGAGATATACAAGCGATTGTTCATACGAGAATCGTTCGAATACATCTTTGAAAATCATAGAATAATAATTCGGAGTGGGTGAAGCTATTGTCAATCTAACTTCCCTAGGACTACAGTTTCGGTAATTTGCATCTCGTGCAGGTATCCCTGAACTGATCAGCGATCTTAGAATTTCAAATTCTTAAGGTGACATACGACAAGTTTTCCAACAAACCTATCTTTTCTGAAGCCAGCTAGCAGTGACATTGGATCTCTAGTTGTTATAATGCGTGACATCCAAAATCTATGTTTTCTCTCTCTTTTTTTGATATTCTCATATACAGTCAAAACAGGCCATATAAGATACAAACATTGAGTTTTTCTCGAGTTCTCGAAGCCATTTCGAATATAAACTATCTTCAACTCGGATCAATGACAATTATGTTTGCAAACATACTCTTCGTTCGAAATATACATCTGCAATCAAACGTTTGTTGATACTAATTTTTGGTGGATATGTATCTAAGGTGAAGTCTCCGAATGCTCTCAACCGGCGGTAGCCGTTTAAAACGATATAAGGTACTCAAAGACCGAATGCCGGCAGGCATTATATTATGAATTTTGATGCTTAATGACCTAAGCAAATTCTGTTCCCCATTCGACACCTACAAAAAAGATTTACATTCCACCTATTTGATCAGAAAAAGTCTGGAATGAAAACATTATTTGAGTTTGTTCAAAATGTAAATGTGTGAATGGGGTTCCTGGTCTGAACTTATGTAGCTATTTAGGTAAACTGGTGACTTTGTTTGTTGATGATCTATTATATCACAAATGAATACTACATGAATACTACTGAAGGAAAATTCCAAAATAAGAGATAATACATGTTTCTCCACACAGTGGCTTCTTCAGGTAAACAATGGTAAGTACATGTCCTTTTTTCTTTAATTTTTTCAACAAAAGTTCATTTTGGAATTTTTCTTCAGTATAGTATTCTTCTTTGATACTTTCTAGCGACGTCTTTTTCTTAGCAACGAAATGCGTTTAGATCGTCAATAACAGAACACAAAAATGTTCAATACGAATATTTTCAATGAATTGTCTTTTAGAGATAAAAAATCGGGAACAGCTTCTTTGTTAAGAAATATGATCATTTTAATAATAGTTATATTCAAAACTATACATCAATATAGAATATTATCTATTATACAGACTGAATTCTCATCAAACAGAAACACATCCGACAATCTATTTTGAATACAAATGAAATCTCCTCAAGACGACAGGCAAGTCCCAAGCCTCTAGCGCCTACTATACAGAATGTTCAATTTGTAGAATTGTTATTATGTTCGAGAACACAAAATGCGATGTTCAATTCTATTTTTGATGTCACCATTGTAATAAGCAAAAAAAAGACCTATGTCTGCTAATTTGACCGAAGTCGGAGCTGTGACAGTAAAGAAATCAAAAATGGTGGTGTACATTTAATCTGGATCATCCCGTATATTCCAAGAACTGTGGAGGGAAGAATAGGTTTGGCTGAATACATAACATAAAACATTTATCATCTCCAAGCGCCAATCTTTGGTTAGTAGATTATGTGAAGTTTATTTTTATATAGAATGTAATAACAGAAATGTCAAACAACCTTATGTTAATGAAGATTTGATTATAATGAACAAATCAGATCAGATTAAAAAATACAATATTTGATGTTAACGTCACTTTGCATACAACAAAAGGTATGTGTCTTCAATAATAATAACATGCAAACGAACATACAAAACCAACATGGGAAACCGTTTTTAGCAAAACTTTTACTTAGTAAATTTAATGCCAGAGAATAACAGAAAATTGTTCATTCTTAATAAAGCTGACATAATACCTGTTTATATAATGTAATACTAACCACAAAATAAATGAATAAAATTGAAAACAAAGAGACACATATAGAATTAAATCTCCATGTTGTGAAAAAAATTATGTATGCCAAACAAAAAGAAATGTTTCCACTAGATATAAAGAACATTTTGTCACTTCAAAACCAGTATATTCTCGAATAATTTAAGAGCCCTCCATATGTACCGAAATGAAGATAAGTTGATGAATATTGACTTTACTATATACCACTAAGCCTCTACTAACATTAATCCGTTAACAGTTCACAGTAAAATTTGTCTCTACCTAAAGATAATACGTTCAAAGATTACTAAAGCAAAGACTGTTTCCTCCTCTTCTCCCCTATATTTCTGTAAATATAAATACTAGTAACAGTTTTGAATTTAGTTCATTAGTCTTAGTACACTGGGTGTCCAAAAATTCCTGAACGGCTGGATATTTGGAAAATACGCTATGAAACGGCAAGCGAAAAAACAAGCAGTTGCCATATTAGAAAACGCTATCAAATAATACCAAAATTGACCAACAATCCCAACCCCGTGGGTGACGCAGCTGCTTATTTCAAAACCTTAAACCGCATTCTTCGTTGGAAACAGTGAAAGGTTTGTTTGAATTTTTTTGCAATTCTTGATAGGTGGCGCTGAAATTGCGAAGACTTGAATTTTTCGCTATTTCCGAGAAACATGCATCGAATTGATAACTGAATCGACTCGTTAGGTACGCGATCGTATCCGAAGTGGTTACGAAGATACCCGAAGTAGATGTTTTCTAAAAGATAGGTATCGTTTGCACCACGGGTGATAAAGGAAAATCTGCTCCTATGGCGATTACAAACCTCGCTGTCTACTGAAACTGTCTCGTTTCATCGGCCTTAGTACAACTTGATAACTTTCCAGATTTCATCAAAGCAACATACACAGAACTTCATTTACATTTTTCAAGCACATTAGATATTTTTGTTAGCCTCTCCGTGTAATAAATGTGCTAGTTGACATAAATCTTTGTTGGAAAAACAAAGAAAAAGTATCTTCATACTGCGAGAGTATGACGTTAAAACAAGGTCATACGAAGAAGTTGACCACTCATTCAATGATACTCATCCAGATAGTCAACTGATCGCCAAATCAACTATTTCTAAAACTCCGATGGTGAGAGGCGGAACTAAACCTAGTCCCTCGAAGGGAACAGAAAATCTCTACGTCCAAGTCGTTGTTCCTGGGCTACGCCAAATGTAGTTTTATCATAATGTTATTTAATCACAAGAATCCACTTCCGGTTTACCCGGATTTCATCGGATTTCACGAAACCCATCTTGAGTGTACAACCGGAATCACTAAAGGAATGTTGATAATGTTGATAATGTTGATAATGTACTTTATTGCTGTATAGTTTATACACTAAATTAGATTATACATTTTCGAAACAATTAAAACAATTAATAAATGTGATATATTGAGGAGTGACAGCTTGAGTTAATTAAATTAACTTGTGTGCTGCCATTTCAATAACATTCATAAGTATACAACAATAACCGCAAACGAAAGAAGAGTAAAAAAAGAGAAGTAAAAAAAAAAAAAATGAAGTAAAACGAAAGAAAGGATAGATTATGCAATAATAAATAAGATAGAAAAGAAGTTGATTCATTTTAAGTAAAACCACTAAGTAATTTGGATCAAGACGTAGGTTGAATAAATAAATCGTCGGATATATTCATTACCCCTCGGAAAATTGTCTCGCAAGTTCGAAACAACTCGGGGAATCATTGTCCACGTCCGAAATCACTAAAGGTGTTATAAGATACCTTCGTTAATGTTTTGATTCGATGCACGATTCTTGGAAATAGAGAAAAATGTAAGTTTTTGGTATTACAGCGCCATCTATGGAAAGTTAAAAAAAAATTCAGGCAAAATTGCCTAGTTTATTGGGAAAATTGCTAATCTGCAAATCAAAAGTGGGGTCAGGGGTGAGATCAGTTTTGGTTCGAATTGATAGCTTTCCAAAAATATCAAATTGTGTATTTTTTTTTCGGTCCAAAGCGTATTTTACGAGATATTCAGCCAATTCCAGACTTTTGGACATTCTCATTTCTTTGATGAGGGTAGCCTAGCTGGTGAAACGCGTATGAAGTTCCAAAAACCGTAGTGGACAAGGATGTTTATGATTTCACTACTATATTCACAAAATAATTGATTATGGATTCATCTTGAACGTCATATTCGCCATAATCTGAATCTGAATTATTGGAAAATACATATGGTTGATAGACATACAAGAATCTTCATCATTCAACATTATACATTTTCCTCTTGTGTAACCAAATATT
The DNA here is from genome assembly GCA_958510875.1 of Endomychus coccineus. Classification (NCBI taxonomy): domain Eukaryota; kingdom Metazoa; phylum Arthropoda; class Insecta; order Coleoptera; family Endomychidae; genus Endomychus; species Endomychus coccineus. The sequence goes on along the minus strand of OY294068.1, from coordinate 100,309,909 downwards.
GAAAAAAATAATTCAAAAGTCACCATCCTGACTATTCCACTAAGTACGGCTCGGTTATTTCAATTTTGTATTTTTATTCTCGTTCCTAACGCATAAGATAGCAGATAAAATTTAATCCATTTTGAGCTGAAGCAAATATGAATCACCGACATTCAGTGATTCCAACTCATTTTCGAAAACTGGTGTGTTCTTATAGTCTTCTAACCTGGAGGTCTGTGAATTCTCGTTAATTAAACAAGTAATCGTGGTTTGATTCACTGTCAAGGATGTTGTCTTCAAATTGGGCGTAGGTTTACTAGGCGACATTTTCAATTAGTTGCAGTAATAATCGTAAATGACAAATTTCTGACTTCCATGTTTTGAACTGAACGTTCAAATTTTCAAATCTTATGTTTGCTTAGTTGAATTCATCTACTCAATATACAAAGCTATGTATACCTCTTATTTTTGGTTGTAGATGGCTGCAAAATCGTTAAAAACCTGTTTGTATGCATCTATCAGATATTATTCCTTCTATAACCATAATTAAACACGTGAAAATCAAGTCTACCTGAATCTGTTTCATTTGGATGGTATCTACATTTGAGATCCGGATATTCATTAGAATCGGTGAATTACGAATGGAATGATATACATACTGTTGACCTTTCATCGAAACAAATGCCGACCAACATTTTATTTGATCACTGAGAATGTATTTTATTATATCTACTTTGAATATAGAGGTTTTCTATTTGAAAATTTGAATTTCATGTTTGCAACTTTCATGTAGTAATATTATGCAAAGTTTTCCTTTACGCTCATCAGTTCAGAAGTTACAGAAGTATTAATAAATCCTGGGCCATCCAGTATATAGAATAAGAATAAGAATAAGAAATTCATTTATCCGTTGAAATATACATTTAGTGGACAGGTCGAGATAAATGCATATACATTAAAAGATTAAGCTAATAAATTACTAAATAAGTACTATCACATGTTAAAGCACTTAACATCAAAAAAATCTTTAACAGGGTACAAGCAATTTTCCAAAAGGAATTTTTTTATTTTTGTTTTGAATACTGAAATTTTATCAATTGATCGAATATCACTAGGCAATTCATTAAAGAGGACAAGACCAAGTTTATTGCTTACTTTTAATTTAGTTTTTGGGTCTACTAGTTTGTCACAACCTCTCGTTGAGTAAGAGTGATCATCTGAATGAGTGGTGTATTCATTCAAGTGGAGTTTTACATCCATAAGGTGTTCATATACAATTAGTGAAAATAATGACACTATTTTTAATTCTTTAAAAACAGACTCGCAATGAGTTTCTTGTTTTGAACCTTAAATAGCTCTTACGGCCGCTTTTTGTAATATGAAATTTTTTTCTAAATGAGTATGAGCAGCGTTGCTCCATGTTATGAGACCATACGACATTATGGAGTGAAACAGACTATAGTGAGTTACAAGGGCCACCTCCTCGCCAGCAATTCTGTACATTCTTTTAGTTGCGTAAGCCGCCCGAGCGAATTTCTTACTAAGATAGGTAATGTGGTGTGACCAGTTTAAAGAACTATCTATCACAACACCAAGAAACTCAACAGAACCATAAGTAGTATAGTATATGAAAAGCAAAGCATAGGATACGTTTTGCCCCTTTCTTTCACGTAGAAATGTGAAAATATGTGGAATGTGAAGAAAAGAATAATTTGGAAGTATAAAATAAATTCTATTTGAAAATGGTACGCCAAACAACAAACGCGCTAGCGCTCGAATGCCGTCAATGAAAGTGCTATGCAAACTTCAATGAAAAGTCACGCCGAACCCCAATAATCTTCTCCTCGCATAAATGCAAACAAGTGATACTGATATGGCAACACTGTTTGACGTAGAATTGATAGAAAACTGAAAATAAATATATATTCTGGAAGCACGATCCACCACGAAATGAAAAATAAATATATAATAATAATATAAATATCATTCAAACAAAAATTGGATTATCGTACTCCACTCATCAAGTTGTGCTCTTTAATATACTTTAATATATATATATATATATATATATATATATATATATATATATATATATATATATATATATATATATATATATATATATAAACAAGTTTAAAGTTTCTTTGCCTAATTGGCCACTATCGTGTATGTAACTTAAGAGATATAGAATTAAATTTTCTGAATTATGAAGATAACTTAGATAATTTAACATAGGATTATAAAGATGAATAAACGTAAAAGATTGAAAATATAAAAATCTAACAGGACCGAAGTGGTGTAATTGGTAAACACCCTGGACTAGAAATCCAGAAATGTGGGTTCGAATCCCGCCTATGGTTCAATCTTTTACGTTTATTCATCTTTATAATCCTATGTTAAATTATCTAAGTTATCTTCATAATTCAGAAAATTTAATTCTATATCTCTTATATATATATATATATATATATATATATATATATATATATATATAACTTAAGAGATATAGAATTAAATTTTCTGAATTATGAAGATAACTTAGATAATTTAACATAGGATTATAAAGATGAATAAACGTAAAAGATTGAACCATAGGCGGGATTCGAACCCACATTTAATTTAATTTAATTCTATATCTCTTAAGTTACATACACGATAGTGGCCAATTAGGCAAAGAAACTTTAAACTTGTTTATATATATATATATATATATATATGTATGTCAATCCTACACTTTGAGGACCTAAAACTGCAAGGATCCTACACTTCGGACCCAAAGCCTACACTTCGGGGACGACCTCAAAGTGTAAGCCATAGTTTAGGTCAACATATACTACACTTTGGGTACGAGGTCCTCAAACTGTAGGATTCTTAAATATCGTACACTTTGAGGACATCTTACTAATTTGTTCATGTTACAGTTTGAGGACTTGAACATTTTCCGAAATTTCGAGATGTTAGACTGTATGGCCTAATTTAATTTGTATATCTATAAAGTTATTACTCAATTTTAATTCGTTCACAGTACGTAGTATATAGTGTAAGGGAAGTATTGTTTTCGGCACAAAAACAAATAACGGACTTTTCCTGATATATCAGATTTGACCATTTTTGAATCGATCAAGACTATTTTTGAAATGATGTATGTATGTACGAACGTACGTATGTGCCTGCGTGCGTGCGTAACTCACTGTGGAGACGACTGCGCCCTCCCAATTGGTCGTGTAGATTAGATTAGGTTTTTCGAATGGAATGATACTATCTTATCGAACCATAAATATAATCATGATTTTCTGGTTTTAAATATATATCACACCCAAATATTTAACTCGCAGAACTTTCTGAAATTATATTCTGTGGCAAATTTTAATAGTTCATATGACAGCAAGTAACAATATAAAACATAGTGTTGTGCAATACATCATAATTCCAATGTGACAGAGTATAATACAAAATGATTTCATTAGCGGTTTCTAAATCATTACAAGCTTCAACTTGTCTTGCTTTTTAACTTGCCTTGTTTATCTATCGATCTATCTATTTGTACGTTCTGGTGAAATTTGGCAGGTGTTATTTATTCGGGTGTCGTGTTATAACATATGTATAAAAGAAAAAACAAGATGGCGTCTCCAAGATGACGGGCGGGTCTTGTGATTATAGGACGATTCTATTTAAAATTGGTATAAGGGGGGTTTGTAGTCAGCAGCAGCATGGATTTTCAATAAAAATTTGAAAATTTTAGATGGCGGACGAGTTGTGTGATCATGGTCCGATTCTTCTTTAAATTGATATGTGTGGTTTTTGGGGCCGTAGGTTATACTATGTAAGTCAAAATTCAAAGATTCAATATGGTGGCTAAAATGGCGGCCGTTTTGTGAATACAGTCCGATTCTACTCAGAACTTGTATATGGGATTTTTAGGGTCGGAAATCATGATTTATTATTTCCTTCTGTTACACTTCAATATGAAAGCTTGTCCTGATGAAATTGATCACTTTTGATTTCATCTTCCGATATACTATATTTATATATGAACCTTCCTATCTATACTAAAATTGGGGGATTTCATAGTGATTAGTGATTAGTAAATTTATCTTTAAGTTTAAGATTTATTCACTTGGAGAATTTCTGTTACTAGGTTACTATAAGAAAATTGTGGATATGAGAAGCACATTTAAGTATTGTACTAAAACCTTCAGAGTTAATCCCTATAATTCATCAAACAAGATCAACCATGGCAGGTTCGCAAAAAGATCCAAAAAAAAATATATGTGAAACCTGATATAGATACGGTTCTCCTTATAATTACTATCAGAAGGATTGTGAGTGATAGATCAACAAACATCATATTTTGTAGAATTGGGCTTCCTATCAAATTTTATTTAAATTACGAAAATCAGATCACAAGAGATCCTTGTTCCTGATGACATATTTTGACATATGTCGAACGGGCGATCTGCAAATCTCTAATTTGGGTATATTCAACCTTAAATAATAAAATTATGTGAATGGAAAATTTTCTGTGATGTTATTAAATACTAAAAATGTGAGATTGACCTTAAAATGATCATGAAGAAAATGAATCATGTATATGTTTCAATTCATAATAGGGTTTTGAGGTTGTCTAGTCTATTAACGTTAACCCGACTTATTAGATACCCCCACAAATAAAATCGAGTGGCGCCAAGTCTAGTTACTTTGTCATTCTATAATTCCTGGTCGACCTCTCCATCTAATTGGGGAAGGAGTGTTGAGAAAATTTGTAGTTAACACCATCCTGCTGGTTTTGATTTATTAAATTTGGGAACAGAAGCCTAAGTTGAGGAATGTCATTTGTCTAGTTGCCATTTATGAAAAAAACTAAAACTAGTTAACTGAAATTGAGAACTTTGGTATTCATCATTAACTTCCTGACAGTAATGCGGATGAGTGCTGCCTTTAATTAAGTTTTTCTACCAAATAAGAGGTATATCGGCCATTTTTTTGTCGAATCTGTAATTGAGATCTTGTGTGATCTATTAATGTACATCCGACTTTTTTGATACCTCCAAAAACGAGTGGTGCCAAGTTTGGTTACCTCGCCGGCTATCCTATACTTCCTCGTCGACTGATGCATTGGTTTGAGAGAGTTCCTAGTGTTGGAAAAAATGTCTAAAGTTAAAGGCATATGTAGTGTGCTGGTGCATCATTCTTATGTGACTATATTTCCTGGTTTTGATCTAATGAATTTGGAAACAGACGCCAATGTTGAGACATGATAATTTCCCTCAATAGATCTAAATCTCTATCAATGAAAAAAGGTCCCACAATATTGTTGGCGCTAAATCGCAGCCAAATATTTATTTTTTGGGAATACTGTATATGAACCTGATCCATTTAGTTCAGACTATTATCAGCACAATACCTACAATTGTATCTTTTAACATAACCGTTTAAACAAAATATTGCTTCATCCGTGTAAAAAATTTTTGAAACAGAATATGGATTAATATTTTTTTCATCTTAACTTCGTAAATTTCTATTCTACTTCTATTTTGTGAAGATGAAAGTCTTTTTGATTATTTTCAGACTGAGCGTCGTCGACATATGTTATATCAATTGAAACATTCAACAAATTTTCGTCATTGGTTTTTGTCTTCCTATTTTTGAACGATTCTTAACACTGCCTATCTCTCTGAATATTTTTACCGTTTTTGAAACAATTGCCTAGTGATGTTTTTATTCAGATGTATTTTATTGGATACATATTATTCTTGTTTCAGTTACATATATCTTAATTCCATAAAAAAATTAAGCAAAGTTGAAATTGACAAATTTCCATTAACTGTTATCAAAAATGTAATCAAATGCTTCATCCGTTGTTTCATAGTCTACAAAATGAAAACTGTATCTACCCCAAGAGGAACACTTCTTACCCATCTGTTTTGATCTATTTTGGAATTTGAAAAAAATCTGTTTCTGACGATGAAGAATAAGAGCACTGTTGCGTGTTTTCAATACCCAAAAAAAAACCAATTAGGATTTACTGAAGAAATGTCAATGTTCCCTTATGATTGTGCACAAAATGTTATAACATATCTCGAAACTATTATTATAGAAAGAATTATAGTCTTGAATATTAAAACTTTCAGGAATTATTTGCCATGTTCCAGTTAGTATCATAATTCCAAAATTATGATTCCGAAAAGAGTTCATAAGAATGTTTGATTCATCAAAATGACATGAAAGGCTGCATATATTCGAGTGGAAAATTGATAATTAGCTATTTGTTAAGTATGTTGGTCTTATAATATACGTTCCTTGATTGACTGTATCAATGTTCAAATCATTTTCAATAATACTGGAGACATTTTAAAATGTTATTTGAAAGTATTATTATGAATCAGGCCTATGGAAGTGTTCCATAAAACTCGGCTACATTTAAGGGTAGGTACCTGACCTTGTATGTTGATTTCAAGTTGTTTATTGCCGGGAACTATGAAACAGATGTTTTGGTTTGAATTATTAATACCTTGATCGTCTTTGTTGTTATCGAAAAAGAGCAATATTCATCATGCATTTCTAATTATGTTTGAATGTAATCAAAATTGTTCCAAATGATTTTGATATTATCTAATCAGGATTATAGTTCTAATATAGCTTTAAATTCCTAGAATGAATTGACAAACGTATTGTATCTTGAGCCATCAATTGACCGCTGATATAATAAACAAACAGAAACCTATAATAAATTCATATAGCATCTTATAATGTTTAGAATACCGACGTTGCTATGAAAATATAAAATGATACATAATTATCATAATGTATTATGGAGTAATGACTTATATAAAGGAAAAATATTTAAAACAACCGTCAGAATTATTCTGTTAAACTTCCGCTAGTGTATCTAGTTTCATGGTCAGATTTTTTGATATCTGTATACCAAGAGAATATGTATGCACATATTCTATCTGACCAATGAAATTACGCTAGTTATCACATATGAACAGGCTCGCTAAATTTCGATGTTTTAATAGGAAATCTCCTTAAGTATAAGAAAGAGATATAAAAAATTAACCTCCCATACTCGATCTCTTTTTTTGAAAAAATGTCCATGGTGAAATGAAACTTGGCTATCGTCTTTTGTTTTATTTGAGAAATCTCAATTTTTCGAGTTTTTGTTTTTCTGGTATATCTCAGTTACTTATGGAATTGGGGGGAGTATTTCTTCAATAAAGCATTTTCTAAATGACGTAAGCCTACTATTTGGAGTGAAGAAGTTTTAAGAATTATTATATAAATACCAGATCTAGTAAAAATGATGAAATCGACTCAACATTATACATATATTTGAAATGGGAAAAAATTATTATGATTTTTTATTGGTAAAAGTGACTACGCAACTGCATTCCACTTGTGAAAAAAACTCGATAATGTAGAAACTATTTCAATCCAAATTCATGAATAACTGAAAAACAAAAACTCGAAAAATCAAGTTTTCTCAAATAACTCGAAAACAAAAGACGAAAGTCATTTTTCGAAGGGAGAGATAGAAGATGATGGATTCGTTTCTTGTACCTCGTATACTTATGGAGAATATCTTAAAACATCGACATTTAGCTACATTTACCTACATAAATACGGAATGTATAAATGCTGATTGATGAAGTTTGTAGCTGAACAGTGTTCAATCTGGCATTGTTGAAAACAACTTTTCTTCAGAATCACTCTTAGGTAACACAATGGAGTGTTTCCAAATGAGAACTCCACATGAATGTTCTCATTTTCATCCCAAAATAGTTTCAACCAGAGTGATATGCTATTCTACCTACTTTTTGCTTGTTACCAATTATTATGTTGAGAGGTGAAGAGTCATTGATATATTCATGCTGGAAATTTCAGCTACCTAGATATGTAGGCATTATCGTGTAATAAACATTTTGTGAAATTTATGAATGGATATTATATCTATGACAAGTCCAGTGACATTATGATTTTAATCTCATTGTTACCGGCTCAATCTTATGCTAACATGGATAGTTTCCTGGATATTTCAAAAAACCTTGCATAAATATGTGTTTGACTATGACAAAACAAATAGTAAAATGCATCTATCTATTAATGAGTTGTAGATTATACCGGGTGCGTAACTGATTCTACGTATTATACCGATTATATTTTATGACTTGGGAAGTACACTGCTAAAGCTAGCCTGTTCATCAAATTAGAATTCCAAAATGAAACCTTATAATCATAATAGAAGAATTCAAAATTTAAATAGATTCAATTTAAAAGGTTCAGTTCCATCTCCTTCCTAGTTTTTGATTTTACCAAATTCTTGATAGAAAACAAACGCTCAACGCAAAATTTTCCAATTGTGACTTTGGACAAAAATCAAGCACAAATTATCTTCAAAGAAACCTGCGTAATTTGCGGAACTGAGAGTTAATCCGGATATCACTGTTATTACATGATTGCTATGAATATTTGGAATTCCCTAATGGCGAACTTGGCTGAGTAGTTCCGTGACAGCTGGGTGTATAACCCTGTCTTATCCTCAATTTCATTCCAGAACAAAGTTTTCGATCTTCATATACCTAATTATATGCTTTCGTTCGTCCCTCTGTAAACTTCCGGAATTTGTAAGTGATTGCTTGTGCTTCACTTCGGTACCTATTTATTCCAAGATGTGAGGGAAATGGAAAGGACATTTTGTTGAAATCTCACGTAGACTGTGACTTCCTTTAGATTTGAAGCTCAAGTATGCAAAATTTCATCAAGATCGGTAGTGACCTCAAGGGGTGAGCAATGGAGATGAGATAGTTCTTTCGAAATATAATTTGGACAGCGACTTTTCTTTTGCTTTGGAGTCAAAATTCCATCACGATCGATACTTATCTAATTCAACTGATGAGAGAGGGTGATGGGGAAGTTTCTCCGTGATCTTATATAGAAAGTTAGTTTCTTTCTGCTTTGAAGGTCAATCATTCAAAATTTCATCAAGGTCGGAAATGGTTTGCTCTGAGGAGTGGAGAAGGGAGTTGGGGGCTATTTTTTCTAAATCTCATCTAGAAAGTGTTTCGAAGGACAAGTAAGCAGAATTTTATCTGGATTGGTACTTATCTGCTTTAAGAAGTGGGAAATGAGAATGCGCTAGTTTTTCTCGAAATCTCATGTACTCAGTGACTTTCTTTTTGTTAAGGTCAAGTTTGCAAAATTTCATACCGATACGGTACTTGTCTGCTTCAAGAGGTGGCAAAGGATATTGGGTTATTTTTTTCGAAATCTCATGCAGACTGTGACTCGTCGTGTATTGAAGGTCAAGTGTGCAAAATATCATCAAGATCTCAATTAAATATATATAGATATAGATATAGATTTATATAGAATACAAACAGTCATTCTTCTTTGTGTATAAACCAGCTCAAATTCTCGGCGTTGGCTGGCTACAGAATTTAACACTGACAATTTTTTTCAGTCATCATACGTAGTAAGCCAACAGCTAGCGAGGACGGCCTCATATTTCTCTTGGTTTTGCTGCGCTTCATTTCAATTTGTTCCGCCGTAGTTCTTCCGTTATTTCATAAGACATTGACTTTCCTCTTGTTTTAAAGGTAAAGTGAGAATAATTTGATCAAGTTCAGTACCTATGTATCTGATTTGGGGTTAGACGACAAAGAAAAATATTACTTGAACGGCTGATTCTAACCAAATCAGATTTGATGATAATCTTAGAAAGTACTCGATACTACAGCTCACTTCGTTTTTGAAGATTTTATTCACACCCACATGAAGAATGAACTTAGACGTCTTAAATAAAGATTATTCTCTGTGAAAGTTCCTAATGTGACATTGCCTGAAGGTTTTTTTTCATAATTGTTGAACAAAATAAAGTCTTCGATTCCCACCACACTATAAATAAGACGTATAACCGTAAAAAGTTTCTACAGTCAATACACTTTGGGGACGTCTTCTACCGTATAAGCTGTATAAGTTGTATAAAGTGTATATATTATACGAGTCCCCAAACTGTAGGATTGATATACATATATATATATATATATATATATATATATATATATATATATATATATATATATATATATATATATATATATATATATATATATATATATATATATATATATATATATATATATATATATATATATATATATATGTAGGTTCCCGCGGACGTAATGTGTAGAACTGGATTCTCGGGTATTGATCCGCATTGTGTGGTTTCGGTCCTCAAAAGGACCAATTTCACGACGTTTCGGCAAAGTCGCATTTGCCATCTTCAGGTGATTCGACCGTAGAGTCTGGAAAATCTAGGCGAACTGACGCTTACTTGGAGGGACAGGTATTTATATCCCCCGTTATGCTTGACCTTTGAACTTTCGAACTATTTCACGCTTGGTTGATTTCTACGTGTTTGGCTCCGAGTGACACGTTTGGATGACGTCATTGCGACGCCGGAATCAGCCGGAAAGTTTCCGTGACCTGTTGCACGTGCACTGGATACCACGTTCTCTCTTGTTTTTGGTGGTATCTTCCGACTTTCTAAAGCGGGTTTCCATGTTGCTGGTAATCTTAATCCGTCATCTCGTTTGTTAAGACTATGTGGACGTTTCTCGATCTCTATTGCCTCCCTGGTTATTCTGGTGTAGAAGTGTTCAATGTTGGCTAGAGTCTTTGTGCCGCTAAAGTTGATCACATGGCCCGTACTTCTTACATGTTCAGCTAGTGAAGACGTGGTTTCGTTTTTCGACACAGCGTTTGCATGTTCAGTCTTTCGCACATCAATGCGTCTGTTGGTCTGTCCGATGTATGTCTTTTCACAATTACCACATGGCACCTCGTACACTCCTTGGCATTCTAGAGGGATTCTGTCTTTTGGATTCCGAAGAACATTTTTGATTTTCCTATCTGTTGTGAAGGTTGTTTTGATATCATGACGGCTCAGTATTTTGCAGATTTTGTCAGTTGTGCCTTTTATGTAAGGTAGAAAAGCGTTTCCCACTGGTTGATCTTCATTATAGACATCCTTCTCATTACTGCCAACCATAGCAGTACTAACCTACAATCCTTACTTCAAAAAACGACTGAACTTCAGATGAATGTGCGTGAATAGTTGATCTATGGTAGGGCATCGAATCGCATTGTGTTTATCAATGATCTACTATCCTTTCAGAGGTTTATATTTACAAAAATATAAAAATCTAATAGGACCGAAGTGGTGTAATTGGTAAACACCCTGGACTAGAAATCCAGAAATGTGGGTTCGAATCCCTCCTATGGTTCAATCTTTTACGTTTATTCATCTTTATAATCCTATGTTAAATTATCTAAGTTATCTTCATAATTCAGAAAATTTAATTCAATATCACTTAAGTTATGTATATATATATATATGTATATATATATATATATATATATATACATATATATATATATATATATATATATATATATATATATATATATATATATATATATATATATATATATATATATATATATATATATATATATGTTTCTTCTTAGGTTCTCGCGGACGTAATGTGTAGAACTGGATTCTCGGGTATTGATCCGCGTTGTGTGGACCAATTTCACGACGTTTCGGCAAAGTCGCATTTGCCATCTTCAGGTGATTCGACCGTAGAGTCTGGAAAGTTCGCCTAGATTTTCCAGACTCTACGGTCGAATCACCTGAAGATGGCAAATGCGACTTTGCCGAAACGTCGTGAAATTGGTCCTTCTGAGGACCGAAACCACACAACGCGGATCAATACCCGAGAATCCAGTTCTACATATATATATATATATATATATGTAGAACTGGATTCTCGGGTATTGATCCGCGTTGTGTGGTTTTGGTCCTCAAAAGGACCAATTTCACTTTTGAGGACCAAAACCACACAACGCGGATCAATACCCGAGAATCCAGTTCTACACATTACGTCCGCGAGAACCTAAGAAGAAACATATATATATATATATATATATATATATATATATATATATATATATATATATATAAACAAGTTTAAAATATATATATATATATATATGTATATGCCGGGAACTATTTGTAATATTTGTATGTTTTCTTGGTATATTGGTTCGTATATATACTGAAAATGAAATAAAAATTCTGTTTGACGTTTCGACAATGTTTATTGTCTTTATCAAAATTCACTTTTTTATTTCATTTTCAGTATATATACGAACCAATATACCAAGAAAACCTACAAATATATATATATTGTTAATTATAATTTTCTTACTGTTTTATTTTGCCCCACGTTGTGGTGACAATTATTAACTAATTTAAATTGTTTTTTTATTTTATTGAATTTTATTTGGATTTTGAATAATTCTTATTTTTGATTCTACCGGCTAGCTTTTTATCTTTTTAATTTGATTATATTTGAACTTTGAATTAATGTTTATGAAGTTTTGAAGTTTATCTATAGAATAATTTTATATGGAATTAAACACAAAGCTCTTTGATTTCACAATATTTAATTTCTATGACTCTTATTGTCTCGTGTAATTCAATTTTATGTTTACAAAATCTATGACATAACCTTAAAATCACTTTTTCAACTAATATTTGTTTATACTGTTATAATCAACAATCTTCCTTTTACTTTACAGATAATACGGATAATATGATGTAGAAATTATAAACAAACTTACGTTTAGATAATATCCAAAAGTGTGTTTAACAATGTTGGCAATTTTCAATTTACTTCTTTTATAATTTCGTTGATTCACCTTTTACACAACACTATGCTATTTCACGATAATCACAGGTAACTAATTTTTTGGTTACTTCTTCTTGAGAATCGAGAATCAGGAACTGTTGATAATACTTTGTTTTATTCTTTTAGATAAGACATAAAACTATTCGATGCTTTATTGAAATTATGTTGAAGAATGGCAATCGTTGGATACTTCTTATAAATTGGAGGTTATTACTACCTTTTATTTGGTTTAGATACTTGGAACACTCGTTGACTTTTAATAAAACTTATTAACTTCGGTTACTTGGAACTTATCGAAGTTTGGAACACTTGCGTTCTTTGATGTTTATTTTTTATAAACTTAGGTTAGAAAATTTTGGTGAGTTGCAAGAGAAGAACAGTCTCTACTTGGATATTAATGCAAACTGAACTTGGCTTTACTTTCAGACCCTTTTATAGGCCTCCAAAACCGACGCTACTTGATGTCATTCTCCACCTATCAGATGCTTTCATTTCATATCAAGCATGCCAAGTTGATTGTTGTGAACTGACAGAAGTACTCATTGTTACCAGACTGACACTAGAAATTCGTCTCGACCAATCAGAATTTAGTATGCTTTAATTTTTGAATTATTGGAGATTTTCAACTTATTTTAATTGATAGTGATTCCTTCTTTTTAAATTAATATTGCCTACATTTTTTCCCACACTTTGGTATAATATAACCTATGATTGGGTTATTATTAATATGATTATTCCCATATTTATGGTTTTCTTGACAGTTACTTATTCTTAAATCTAATACATACCATATTATATCAATAACATTCTTTTAACATTACATAACTCAAATTTACTAATCCTAACTTATATCTATAACATTATTCAATGTTTTGTACTATCTCATGATAGTTTTGTAATCACTTTAATTATGATTTCTGCCTTCGTTACACAGTACGTTTCTTCACTTTCACTGAAGTTCTTGTTTATCACTTCTTATTCTATTACATTGTTGTTTATTATGTTTTACATTGTTAATTTTAATATCCTAACTATTATTTAGCTTTTACTATTGTTTTTAATTCCATATAAATATCTTTTATTTGATCTTTTCTGATTTTCAAAGTTCGGTAAGTTATTATTTTTAAATTTTTATTGTTTATGAAATGAAATCATAACAAATTCCCCTAAATCAATTTTAACATATTAATCACATTAATATTTAAAATTTATTTATCTTTTGATCTTATTTTCATGAACTAAATTTATTAATAATTATACTTGTATATTTGATCAATATTAAATATTCCCCTTATCTTTCCATTTTCAGGATTCATTAATTCATAACTATTTTCAGCATTTTCATTCATGACTACATATGGACCTTCAAAAGAAAAACATAATTTTCCACATATATTCTTTTTATTATTAGTTACTCTCATTGCTCTTACTATTACTAATTCACCTATTTCAAATTTAATTAACCTTCCTCTTTTTCTCATTTCCCTATTCATATACTTTCGTGCATTTCTTTCTAACCTATTACTGATATCTTTCAAAATTTCATTTCGTTCTACTGTTCTATAAAATATTAATATGTCATCGATATAATGAACTACAAAAATTTCAAATCTATTTAATATCTGATTCATACTTCTAACTAACGCACTGCATGCACTTTGAATACCAAAAGGCGTAACTTTAAAACGATACACTTCTCCATCTATCATAAAACCAGTGTAATCTCTACAACTTTCATGTAAAGGAATCAACCAGAAACTATGTCTTAAATCAACTTTACTAAAAATTTGTGCCTTTATTATTCTACCAAAAATTGACTCTATATTTTTAGGAGCTTCATATTGTGGTACTGACAATCTATTCAATGTTCGAGCATCTAAACATAACCTAATATCACCATTTGACTTTTTAGCTATAACAATAGGGTTTATATATTTTGTTTTACTTCTTTCTATTATGTCTTGTTCTAGCATTTCACCGATTTTTTTCCTAACATCTTCTATGTACTTGTATGGGATTGGATAGTTCTTGGATTTAAAATTTTCAATTTCTTTGACTTGGAATTTATGAATATAATTACTAGCTATACGAGTTTCATCAATTATTAAACCTTTATGTTGTGAAATTATTTCTGATATTATTCCCCTATACTTCTCGGATATTTTCATCTGCGAGATTATTTCCATTAAATTTCTGCTTGAGTCTTTTCTTTCGACCGCATTTATTATATTGCAACCTTCATTTGGTCTGTCAATATTTTCATTTTCCCCTTTCCCTATCTTTATAATTTCATCTAACAACTTTATTTCCTTCTCCTCGTAATCTATAATAATTCCATGCTTTTCTAATTCATCAGTTCCCATAAAAATATCCAATTTCATATTCGGCACTACAAATAATTGCATCTCTAGACTTGACTTCCCTATTATAACATGCTCAGTAATCATTTTTGATACTTCAGTAATTTTCTTTCCACTAATATTTGCTAATTCTACTTTTGGTATTTTCAATTGATTTGTTAATTTTACTTCAGACAATAGTTCTTCCCTTATTAATGATAGTTCTGATCCTGTATCACACATAATTTCTACTTCTTTCCCTTTTAAAAAGCCTTTTAATTTAATTAAACCTATATTTTCATTTTCTTCCCTTTGCTGTTCGTAGTCAATGTATTCCCTCTGATGTTCATATAATACATTAACGTGGTATTCGTGCTTTCTTAAAAATCCTGATTTTGTTGATTATTTTGACTTGAAGAGTCTTCCCTTTCCATATTACTTTCAATCCTACTACAGTTTACTTCCCTTTGATTATTTTCATTTCTACTATTATTTCTATTATTATTATTATTTTGACTTCTATAATCCCTATATCTATTTCTATTTTGATTAGCATTATTTCCATTATATCTATTTTCCCTATTATAATAATTTCGGTTTCTATTATCCCTATTTCTAAAATTGTTTTGATAATCATTATTTTAGAATCTATTATTATAATTTTGATTTCCCCTGTAATTGTTCCTGTTATCATTATATCCATTTTGTTGCCTAGTTCCTATGTTATTCTTATTATCAATTCGGTTTAAGTATGATAGTAGTTGATTCATGTTTTTGATATTTGCAATGGCTATTGACTCAGATATTTGACTTCGATACTGTCTTGAAATGTATATAACTATCTCTTCCTCTCTCATTTTAGGTTCTAAATATTGCGCTTCATTATATAGGCTAAGTGCATAAGCACTCATGCTTTTTCTAGTCCCTTCTATATACTTCCTAAAATATAACATTTCTCGACATTTCGACTGCTCATTTTCACCCCAAAAATTTTTTAAAAATTCATCTATAAACTCATCTAAACTATTTAATTCCCTTTCTTTGCAATTGAACCACAACAATGGTTCATCAACCAATCGTTCTCTTATTAATTTTTTTATTCTCTCTATATTCCTTTCATACTGTATTTCATTTTTTTAATCTTCAACAAAAATGCATGGATGTAATAATTTTATGTTTCCATTAAACTTTATTGTATTCTCATGACCTACATTTCTGTATTCTATATTCATTCTCTCTTCGGATCTATTCTCAATTCTTTTTATTCTTTCATCTTGTTCATTTATCATTTTTTTCTGATTTTCTTTCATACTTTGTACATTCACATTCACATTCTCTTCAATATTCTTCCCCATATCATTCATTCTATTTTCCATACAGTGGCGGAACTCCAATTTTTTGGCCCCCCCGCAAAATATTATTCGAGCTCCTACTACAAAAGAAACACAAATTTTTATAGATATTTTTATTAAAAAATAACAAAAAGGAATAAAATTGCATTATTAACAATTAAAAATTAACAAAAGAAAATATATTTAAAATTTAAAATCCTTCCTCCTGGATTTCAAATTTGCAAAATCTCTAACCACATCTTTTATTTCCATATTTTTGGCCGTTTTCGCTCCGATTCCTAATATAGAGAGATTATGCAAACGTTGTTGGCCTGTTGAGTTGCATAAATAATTTTTTATTATCTTAAGTTTTGAAAATGTTCATTCCGCGGTTGCCACGGTGACGGGTATCATAAGAAACAATAACAATGCGGTGATTACATGTGTAAAACTTGAAGATATTGTAGCGTATTTTATCAGTAATAACTCCGCGAATTCTTTTATACTCGAAGTTTTAACAATTTCCTCTCTAAGCATAGCGGTTATCATTATCAATTGTGTTGGAAAATCTGTAGGTAGATCATCTTTATATTTTAATTGAAGCGCTTCAGCAGATTTTAAAATTTCAGGTTCTTCCGTTTCTGCTAATTTTGTAGGTACCATGAAAGCAAATAAATTTGAAACTTCATGCATCCCTTTAAACCTGTTGTCTACTTGGTTTATAACCACATCTAAAACTTTAATAAATACATTGACTCGAAAATCATCGTCATTACCAAAACGGTGATCATTCGATAATTCATCAAAATGTTTTTTCACAAATGTTTGTCTCTTCCATGAAAAAGTTGGGTTAATTTTCCATTTGCCTGCAATTTGAATTGCCTCGTCTTTTGCCGAATAATACATATTTCTGTATTCCTTTAAATGTTTATTTGCAGTTTGTAAAGATTCCGTCGCAGTCATGAGGTCTAAATTTTTTGTTTGTAACAATTTTGATGATAAATTTACTTCACTTAATATTTCAGACAAAATCACGCATAGAAAAACAAATTCAAAAGTACACAAATTTTTCGGAAGCCTAGCCGCTTCTTCGCGTTCGTCTTTTTTCTGACTTCTTAAGGATAATTCAGAAAGCCCTTTCATTATATCCACAAAACGAAGTTTAACTGCCAAAAGTGAAGTGTATCTTCCAGCCCAACGTGTTGGATTTAATCTTTTAAGTGTAATCTGCGACTCGCCTGTAAATTTTGACAGTAGGTCCCACCTTTTTACACTATTGCCGAAAAATGTGTAAATACTTTCTAGAGTTGCAAAAAATGTAGATACTTTCTTGCAACTTTTGACAGCATCGTTATAATTAGGTTCAAGTTATGAGCTGCACAGTGTATGTATATAGCATAGAATCATAGATGGATTGGAATATAGAGAAAATTGTAAACAAAGTTATTCTGAATTGGGTATTCTCACTTTCCCATCTCTGTTCATCTTTGAATGCTTATGTTACGCTTTTAAGCAGCTTAGGAATGTTACCTTAAATAGGGACATTCACGAATATCAAACACGGCAGTCTGGAGATATAAGGGTTCCATACATCAGACTTTCGAAATCCCAAAACGGTCCAAACTATTTATGTTTCAAATTTTTTAATAAGCTGCCTCTACATATCAAAGCCCTACTATATAGATATTTTAGAGATAAACTAAAAAAATACTTTATTGGAAAATCTTTTTATTCTATGGAGGAGTATAATAATATACAAAAAATAGTGATTTAAATCCTCTTAACAAATGTTTTTTCAATCATAAATAGGTACGTGATTTTGTTTTATAATTTTACAATTTAAATTACATGTAATTAGTGTTTAATATGTAGTTTTTATAACACAATTATTTTAAAGTATCTGTGCCATAGTTTTAACAATATTTTCTTGTACTTATTTCCTAATTTTATTCCTTGTTGTGAGACTTGTGCAAATACCATTGTATATTAGCATGAATAAATTACTAAATTACTAAATTACTAAAAAAAAAAATTGGGTACATCTTGTTTAAGAAGAGCCTGAACACCATTGTATGCCCCACTCATAACATTTGCCCCATCGTAAGCTTGTCCTCTGCATTTACTTAATTCTATGTCATTCTTTTCAAGCAGATTTAATGTTTCTCTAAATAGTCCATCAGCTGTGTGGTTGTGTATTTCTGTAAAACCCAAAAAAACTTCCCTAATTTCAATTGATGTTGGTTCCTTTTTTTCATTTGTAATGATTTTCACGTATCTAAATATTTGGCTTAGTTGGTCTTTTTTTGTTATATCCTGCGTGGTATCCATGATAATTGAATAAAAAGGTGCATTGTTAATATCGGCGATCAACTTTGTCTTTAAACGTGTTGCAAGGCAATGTATAATTTCATTTTGGATATTATGGCTTAAATATTTTGTAGTTCCATGTGGCATGTTCAAAACTTGTTTCATAATACTGTCATGTTTTGATAAAAGATCTACTTGGGTTAAAAAATTTCCATTACATTCTTCCTCAAGTGATTCACGATGACCACGAAAAGACAAACAATTTTTAGAAAGTACAAACGTTATATTAACGAGTCGCTCTAACACTTGTACCCAAAAATTATCAACTGTTTCATTGTGCCTCCACTTTCCATATATACAACATGCACATGATGTTGACTATTTTCATGCAATTTTATCTTTTTTGAAAGACCTCGCCAATCTCTAATTCCTCGTGATCGCCAGTTATCCTGCAGCTCTTTTGAAAACAACCAACAAGGTTGGCAATATACCGCATCCAATTTAAGAGAATAACAAAGCCACAGCCTTTCATTACATCCATATTTTGTTGAAGTTTTGTAAAACTTTTCCGAAAACTTGCGATTATTTTGCGAAGGATCACGTTTAAAAGGTCCTCGGGGTCGACATGAGTCAGATAATATGATAATTTTCTTGACATCATCTGTTAATATTTTGTACAAAAAATCTGCAATGTCCGTTGAAAATAACCCGCCAGTTTTAGAGTCGCTATTTCTCTCTTCGTCGAAATTTACTGTATTTTTTCGTAAATCTTCAGATCCATGATGTATTTCATCATCATTTGAATCAGCTTGAATTTTTTCTTTGTTGCCATCGTTTTCTATCTCCCCCCCATCTCACGATGTACTGGAACTTTTCAGTTCCGTTACAATTGGTTTGAAAAATTTGATAATTTTGGCATTTTAGCTAAACACTTTTCTTGTCTTTTTAGCTTCCTTTTTTTTGCTGCACCGCTGGTACTGCTTAGCATTTTTTCCATTTTTATCCCTTAAAAATATTGAAACATAATAACTCATATAAAAAAAAATTAATGTGTATTTATAATAGTTGTTTATTGTATCAGTGTTTTAGACAGCGTTTTATTCACGCAAGAATATTTAAACGCGAGAGCGCCAGCTCGAGCGTTTAATATTCTAAGAGAATAAAACGCGACTAAAACACGAATGTCGTATAACGTTTTATCCACAATCAACTTATTTATCAAGCCAAAATTATTCGAATTTAATAAATAAATAAAACTGACATTTAGATGTCACACCGAATGTCCGCTAAAACTCGGTGAAACTTAGGAAGCTATGCCGACTGGTTGCTAAGAGTAAAGAGTGAAATAAACTAACTTTATTCCACACGTGGATAAAATATTGGTTAATACGGTTCATAACAGTGAATCAAAGTCCCATTATAAAGTGTGGATAAATTATATTATATGTAGCTCTTAAATAATATAATTTCATCTTATTCTAATTTTGAAACTATATTTGTCTTGAAATCGTTACCAAAAAGCATAAATAAATGAGACGATCGAAAAACCACTTCGTCACATTCTAACATGGTTGAGTGCAATAATTCTTAAACATTATTTGAATTAAAATTATATAAAACTTACTTACTGATGTTGTGATTAATTGTATAATTTTCAAGATGAAAGAGTGCAGCAATTCCACGGTAATCACAAACTAAGGAAATAAATGAAAAGAGCACTTAATATTTGAATTAAAAAATAAAGCTGAAAATATAACTTACCTACTTTCACAGTTCACACTTAATATTTATTCAATATTTTGTAACGAATTCGAGTTGAATGCAAATTTCAAAGTTACCCAAACATTCAGAAGATATAGGTATCTTAAAATTAACAAACTTAAAATCTAATAGAAAAGTAGAAGAGGGTGGAGCTTACAAATTGGTAGGTTTTTATTGGTGACAGGAAGGAAGTGGTGGAAAACATGCTATTACTGAGGAATGTGTAAGAAGAAAGGTTCAAATGGAAAAACCCGAATTGTCGATGCGCCAAGAAATGGTCATAAATAACATCTGGAGAGGTATAAATAATAAATATTTGGGTTTGTATAGTTCTGAAAACATTAAACAAATGAACGTACCTGCCGGAGGGGACGAGACGGTGACGAGACGGTTGTAAAATTGGAAGTACATACATAATTAAATAATATACAGTGGCGTTAATTAGCGACGTAACACTGTCACTGATCAACCTACCCAAACAATTTTCGACAAGTGCTCTGAAGAATGTCAGAGAGGGGCCTTTTTCTTTGTTTTCAGGCAGCCGAGTCAGTGCGTCAAAACAAAGTAATGACAAACAGATGTGGGAGGTTGCAATACTTGCTAAGGGTTTTAAAATGTTTTGTATTAGAATTGTTTGTTATCAGTTTCGAGAATGTTTTACTCTTTTCATGATGCGGCCGCCGGGCCCCCCATAGCTCTGGGCCCCCCGCGTTGCGGGGTCCCGCGCATTGTAGTTCCGCCACTGTTTCCATAATATCTATTTCTTTCTCTACATTATTAAACTTTCTATTTACAAAGCTATTATATTCTTCTAATTTATTATCTATACTTTCTTCAACATGTTGTCTTATTTCCTTTTTTTCAGTTTCAACTATTCTCATAATTTCCTCAGTTCTTTTATCAAATTTATCATTCACTCTCTTAATTTCATCTCTTATATCACTCATACCTTGTTCAATTCTAGCATTAGTTTCATTCGTTTCATTAGCTTTTAAATTTAAACTTTCAAGCAATCTCATTATTTGTGATTGACTAGCTATTATTGGTGGTCTTTCTGCACTAATCATTTCACCCTCTTGATCAAATCCTATCAATTCTGGAGTACTCTGTCTATCTCCTTCCATTTTTACTTTCTTATTAATTAATTTAATTCTTTAAATTATTTTGATACGCGTTTCTATTCCTTTTTTTCAAATGGCCCCACGTTGGGCGCCAAATTGTTAATTATAATTTTCTTACTGTTTTATTTGCCCCACGTTGTGGTGACAATTATTAACTAATCTAAATTGTTTTTTTATTTTATTGAATTTTATTTGGATTTTGAATAATTCTTATTTTTGATTCTACCGGCTAGCTTTTTATCTTTTTAATTTGATTATATTTGAACTTTGAATTAATGTTTATGAAGTTTTGAAGTTTATCTATAGAATAGTTTTATATGGAATTAAACACAAAGCTCTTTGATTCCACAATATTTAATTTCTATGACTCTTATTGTCTCGGGTAATTCAATTTTATGTTTACAAAATCTATGACATAACCTTAAAATCACTTTTTCAACTAATATTTGTTTATACTGTTATAATCAACAATCTTCCTTTTACTTTACAGATAATACGGATAATATGATGTAGAAATTATAAACAAACTTACGTTTAGATAATATCCAAAAGTGTGTTTAACAATGTTGGCAATTTTCAATTTACTTCTTTTATAATTTCGTTGATTCACCTTTTACACAACACTATGCTATTTCACGATAATCACAGGTAACTAATTTTTTGGTTACTTCTTCTTGAGAATCAGGAACTGTTGATAATACTTTGTTTTATTCTTTTAGATAAGACATAAAACTTTTCGATGTTTTATTGAAATTATGTTGAAGAATGGCAATCGTTGGATACTTCTTATAAATTGGAGGTTATTACTACCTTTTATTTGGTTTAGATACTTGGAACACTCGTTGACTTTTAATAAAACTTATTAACTTCGGTTACTTGGAACTTATCGAAGTTTGGAACACTTGCGTTCTCTGATGTTTATTTTTTATAAACTTAGGTTAGAAAATTTTGGTGAGTTGCAAGAGAAGAACAGTCTCTATTTGGATATTAATGCAAACTGAACTTGGCTTTACTTTCAGACCCTTTTATAGGCCTCCAAAACCGACGCTACTTGATGTCATTTTCCACCTATCAGATGCTTTCTTTTCATATCAAGCATGCCAAGTTAATTGTTGTGAACTGACAGAAGTACTCATTGTTACCAGACTGACACTAGAAATTCGTCTCGACCAATCAGAATTTAGTATGCTTTAATTTTTGAATTATTGGAGATTTTCAACTTATTTTAATTGATAGTGATTCCTTCTTTTTAAATTAATATTGCCTACATTTTTCCCCACACTTTGGTATAATATAACCTATGATTGGGTTATTATTAATATGATTATTCCCATATTTATGGTTTTCTTGACAGTTACTTATTCTTAAATCTAATACATACCATATTATATCAATAACATTCTTTTAACATTACATAACTCAAATTTACTAATCCTAACTTATATCTATAACATTATTCAATGTTTTGTACTATCTCATGATAGTTTTGTAATCACTTTAATTATGATTTCTGCCTTCGTTACACAGTACGTTTCTTCACTTTCACTGAAGTTCTTGTTTATCACTTCTTATTCTATTACATTGTTGTTTATTATGTTTTACATTGTTAATTTTAATATCCTAACTATTATTTAGCTTTTACTATTGTTTTTAATTCCATATAAATATCTTTTATTTGATCTTTCCTGATTCTGAAAGTTCGGTAAGTTATTATTTTTAAATTTTTATTGTTTATGAAATGAAATCATAACAATATATATATATATATATATATATATATATATATATATATATATATATATATATATATATATATATATATATATATATATATATATTGATATAAAAACCCTTAACAATTTATTTTGCCCCACGTTGTGGTGACAATTGATATAAAAACTCTTTACTGAGTTTTATTCTTTAATTATGATTTGAATTAATACGAATATTGATTTGAATATTTCAATGTTTTGAATTCTTCTACCGGCTAGCTTTCATTTGTATTTTAAATCTTATGTTTGTTTTGATTTGAATAATCTAATGATTTGAATAATGAACTTTTACCTTTTTATTTTTAATTTATTATATATGGAATTAAACACAAGGTTCATTGAATGCTAACTTTTGATATTTAAATTTCTATGACTCTAATTTATCTAGGGTATTAACTTCTACAATCTCGAGTATTAGTTTTAACAATTTTATGTTCAAATAGATCTATGATCTAACCTCAAAATGATTATTTCGATTTATCTTTGTTTACAAAGTTATAATCTTCAATCTTTCTTTCAGATTTACAGACAGATAATAATACAATGGAGAAATAACAAATAAACTTACGTTTAGTTTATATCCAAGAATATGTTTTTTTTAAATGTAGACAATGTTCACTTGGCTTGATTTTCTTATTAATTTGATAATCACTTCATCAGAACAAAATTACTTTGCTATTCACAAAACACAGGTTGTTACTTCTTTAGAAATCAGGAACTGTTGATAATTGTTAACTTGTCTTATTCTTTTTCAAAAGATATAAAACCTTAAATGATGTATTGGAACGTTGTCGAAGACTAACTATTATACGATGCTACTTGTGGATTATGGTTATAATAACTTTTAAAAACTTTGTTCGAAGACTGGGAACACTACTTGACTTGTATAAATTAATTATTTGCTTCGGTTACTTTCAACCTTACGAAGCTATTGAAACACTTGAGTTCACCGATGTTTATCCAAAAACTAAGGTTATGGAAATCTTTAGAATAGCTTGAGTATCTTGACTCTTCAGATGTTGATGGCTAACTGACTTGGCTTGTCTTCAGATAACTTTTATAGGCCTTCAAAACCGACGCTAAGTATTTTCAAAATTAACCAATGAGGTGCTTAGTTTACCTATCAAGAATGCTTTGTTGATTGTTTAAAACTGACAGAATTATTACATTGTTACTAATCTGACGTCCATTAAATCGCCTCGACCAATCAGAACCTAGTATTCTTTAAATTTTTAATTATTGGAGATTTTCATCTTATTTTGAATGATAATGATTCCTTTCTTTTAAATTCATATTGCCTACATTTTTCCACACACTTTGGTATAAGATAACCTATGATTAGGTTATTATTAATATGATTATTCCTATAATTATTATAAATTTGACAGTTATCATTATTAAAAACTAATACATAATATAATATATCAATAACATTTCTTTAACATTATATAAATCAAATTTACTAATCCTAACTTACATCTACAACATTTTTCAATAGTTTGTGCTATCTCATGATAGTTTTTGTAATCATTTTAATTATGATTTCTGCCTTCGTAACACTGTACGTTTATTCACTTTCACTGAAGTTCTTGTTTTACACTTTTATTCTAATTACATTGTTGTTTATTATGTTTTACATTGTTCATTATATTATACTAACTATTATTTAACTTTTAACATTGTATTTTAATTCCATGTAATATCTTTTTATTAATCTTTTCTGATTTTCAATGTTCGGTAAGTTCTAATTTTATCATTTTATTGTTTAGGAAATGAAATCATAACAAATTCCCCTAAATCAATTTTAAAGTATTGATTGATCTTTAATATTTAAAATTTATTTATCTTTTGATTTTATTTTCTTGAACTAGATTCATTAATAATTATACTTGTATATTTGATCAATATTAAATATTCCCCTTATCTTTCCATTTTCAGGATTCATTAATTCATAACTGTTTTTAGCATTTTCATTTGTTACCACATATGGACCTTCAAAAGCAAAACATAATTTTCCACATATATTCTTTTTATTATTAGTTACTCTCATTGCTCTTACTATTACTAATTCACCTATTTCAAATTTAATTAACTTCCCTCTTTTCCTCATTTCCCTACTCATATACTTTCTTGCATTTCTTTCTATCCTATTACTGATATCTTTCAAAATTTCATTTCGTTCTACTGAATTTTCATCCAATCATTTTCTATCAGGTTCTTCACCTTTCATAATTGATACAGGTGTTTTCTCTCTTGTAGTATTTGGACAATGATTTAAACATTTTTCTACCCTGGATATTGATTCATCCCATAGACGATGATTACCCTCACAAGATATCCTTAGATATTTTATTACTTCCTGTATATATCGCTCTGATGGATTGGATTGAGGATATCTGATGCTTGTTAATTGATGAAAAATTAAATTCGTTTTCAAAAATACTTGAAACGGATGTTTTTGAAATATGTTGCGTTATCTGTAATTAACTTTCTTGGTCTACCAATTTCTTTAAAATAGTTTTCTAAATTATGCATTACTTCTTCACTTTTTGTAGTTTTGCAAGGATTTAATTTTATATATTTAGAAAATAAATCTACTACAACTAAAATATGTCTATTTCCTTTTTCTGTTACTATTAACTCACTTAAAAAATCTATTGCTACTACTTCTAAACATTCTTTTACTATAATACTCTTTGCTAAATTATGATTAATTATATTTTTAGGCTTTGCTCTTTGGCGTATATCACATTTCTTTGTGATTTCCTTTGCTATTTGGTAATCTCCTTTTCCTATATAATTTTCTCTAAATATGAGCCACATTTTTCTTGCTCCTATATGATTGAATTCATTATGTAAATGATTTAAAATTTTTAAAGTTAGGTCTTGATTTATTCTGTATAATTCTTTCCTGCCTATTTCTTGTAAATAAATTCCCTCTTTGATTTTACATTTCTTTTCATCCTTCTCTGATAAAGTACTTTGATTGTTTTTAATATTCTCTAATGAAAATAAACCCCTTACTTCTAATAAAATATTTGCTCCTACTTTATATTTTCTTTTATCAATTCTTAAATGTCCCTCTTCTCTTGTTAAAGTATGAGCTATTATATTCAATTTTCCTGGAATATGTTTTATTTCAAAATCATATTCCTGTAATAACAAAATCCATCTTTGAATCCTACTATTTACAAACTTGTTTTTAAATATACTTGTTAATGCACTATGATCCGTCTCTACCCTTACTTTATTCCCTAACAAATAAAATCTTAATTTCTTTACACAAAAAACTATGCTTGCTAACTCTAATTCAGTGACACTGTAATTTTTTTCATGAACTTTTGTCATTCTAGACACAAAACTTATGGGAACTTCTTCATTATTTTGTTTTTGTGATAAAACACCACTGAATCTTTGTTTAGAAGCATCTGTTCTTAATATGAAAGGTTTATCATATTGTGCATGGTAAACTTTTAATTTTTGAATGAAAATATCTTTTAAATTTTGGAAAGCTTCGTGTCTTCCATTATCTCAGTTCCATATTACCCCTTTAATTCTACTAATTTAATTTCCTTCTGACTTAAATCAGGAATGAGCCTTTTGAAATAATTTATCAAACCTAGGAATCCCCTTAAAGTTTTAAGATTTGTGGGTCTCTTGAAATTTTTAATTACATCTAGCCTATCTTCATCCATTTCTAAACCCTCCCTCGTTAATTTATAACCCAAAAATTTAATTTCTGTTTCATAGAATTCACATTTCTCAATATTTATTTTCAAACCTGCTATATCTAATTCATTCAAAACTAATTTGAGTGATCTTTATGTTCTTCTACTGTTCTAGAAAATATTAATATGTCATCTATGTAATGAACTACAAAAATTTCAAATCTATTCAATATCTGATTCATACTTCTAACTAACGCACTGCATGCACTTTGAATACCAAAAGGCGTAACTTTAAAACGATACACTTCTCCATCTATCATAAAACCAGTGTAATCTCTACAACTTTCGTGTAATGGAATCAACCAGAAACTATGCCTTAAATCAATTTTACTAAAAACTTGTGCCTTTACTATTCTACCAAAAATTGCCTCTATTTTTTTAGGAGCTTCATATTGTGGTATTTTGCGATCACAATAGGGTTTATATATTTTGTTTCACTTCTTTCTATGATGTCTTGTTCTAGCATTTCACCGATTTTCTTTCTTACATCTTCTATGTACTTGTATGGAATTGGATAGTTCTTGGATTTGGAATTTTCAATTTCTTTGACTTGGAATTTTTGAATATATTTACTAGCTATACGAGTTTCATCTATTATTAGACCTTTATATTGTGAAATTATTTCTGATATGATTCCCCTATACTTCTCGGATACTTTCATCTGCGAGATTATTTCATTTAAATTTCTGCTTAAGTCTTTTCTTCCGACCGCATTGATTATATTGCAACCTTTATTTGGTCTGTCAATATTTTCATTTTCCCCCTTCCCTATCTTCATAATTTCATCTAACAACTTTATTTCCTTTTCCTCGTAATCTATAATAATTCCATGCTTTTCTAATTCATCAGATCCCATAACAATATCCAATTTCATATTCGGTACTACAAATAATTGCATTTCTAGACTTGACTTCCCTATTATAATATGCTCAGTAATCATTTTTGACACACAGTAATTTTCTTTCCACTAATAATTACTAACTCTACTTTTGGTATTTTTAATTGATTTGTTAATTTTACTTCGGACAATAGTTCTTCCCTTATTAATGATATTTCTGATCCCGTATCACACAAAATTTCTACTTCTTTCCCTTTTAAAAACCCTCTTAATTTAATTAAACTTATACTCTCTTTTTCTTCCCTTTGCTGTTCGTAGTCAATGTATTCCCTCTGATGTTCGTATAACACATTGACTTGGTATTCGTGCTTACTTAAAAATCCTGTTGCTGATTGTTTTGACTTGAAGAGTCTTCCCTTTCCTGTTCTCTTTCAATTATATTGCAATTTATCTCCCTTTGATTATTCTGATTTCTATTGTCTTCATTACGATTTTCATTTCTATTATTTCTATTAATGTTATTCTGATTTCTATCCTCCCTATACCTATTTCGGTTATTATTATTATTATTGTATCTACTTTCCCTACTATAATTATAATGCTGGTTCATATTATCTCTATTTCTATACTTATTTTGATAATTGTTATTATTCTGGAATCTATCGTTATAATTTTGATTTCCCCTATAATTGTTTCTATTCTCATGATATGCATTCTGTTGCCTACTTCCTACAGTATTTTTATTATCGATTCGGTTTAAATACGATATTAATTGATTCATGTTTTTAAGGTTAGAAATTGCTATTGCCTCCGATATTTGGCTTCGATATTGTCTCGAAATATATAGCACTATTTCTTCCTCTCGCATCTTTTGCTCTAAATATTGCGCTTCATTATACAAACTAAGTGCATAAGCACTCATGCTTTTTTTAGTTCCTTCTATGTATTTCTTAAAATATAACCTTTCGCGACATTTCGATTGCTCATTTTCACCCCAAAAATTCTCTAAAAATTCAACTATAAAATCATCTAGACTATTTATTTCCCTTTCCTTACAGTTAAACCATAATAATGGTTCATCAACCAATCGTTTTCTTATTAATTTTTTCATTCTCTCTAGACTCCTTACATACTGTATTTCATTTTTTAAATCTTTCACAAAAATGCATGGATGTAATAATTTTATATTTCCATTAAATTTTATCGTACTTTCATGACCTACATTTCTGTATTCTATATTCATTCTCTCTTCAGATTTATTCTCAATTCTTTTAATCCTTTCTTCCTGTTCACTTATCATTTTATCCTGATTTTCTTTCATATTTTGTACATTCTCATTCACATTTTCTTCAATATTCTTCCCCATATCATTCATTCGATTTTCAATAATATCTATTTCTTTCTCTACATTATTAAATTTCCTATTTACAAAACTATTATATTCATCTAATTCATTATTTATTCTTTCCTCAACATGTTTTCTTATTTCCTTCTTCTCAGTTTCAACTACTCTCATTATTTCCTCAGTTCTTTTATCAAACTTATCATTCACTTCCTTAATTTCATCTTTTATATCATTCGTACTTTTTCTAATTTCATTAAGCAATTTCATTATTTCCGTTTGACTATCTACTGTTGGTGTTTTCTCTGCACTTATTATTTCATCATTTCCATCAAACCCTATTAATTCTGGAGTACTTTGTCTATCTCCTTCCATTTTTATTTTCCTTATTAATTAATCTAGTTTTCCAAATTACTTTTATTACGCGGTTCTATTTGAATTTCCTTCTCAGAACGACTTTTTATCTTCCCTTTTTCAAATCGCCTCACGTTTGAGCGACAATTGATATAAAAACCCTTAACAATTTAGTTTGCCCCACGTTGTGGTGACAATTGATATGAAAACTCTTTACTGAGTTTTATTCTTTAATTATGATTTGAATTAATTTGAATATTGATTTGATTTCAGTAGATACAGTGGGCTACCTTTGGGACAGGAAGTGTGACGTCACTTCCGGTCTGTGCTCCGATGTTTGTAATTATCAGGTCTCCACTTCCGGTCTGCGCTGGCGATGTGTGTAATTAGCGTTATCGGGTAGATAACGTTATCGGGTAGATAGCGTTATCAGTGATTGTGAGTCACCCATGCTGGCGATGTGTGTAATTAGCGTTATCGGGTAGATAACGTTATCGGGTAGATAGAGTTATCAGTGATTGCGAGTCACCCCGGTCTGGCGATCGACATCCAATGTGTGTAATTAGTGTTATCGGGTAGATAGCGTTATCAGTGATTGCGAGTTTGGTTGTTTGTAAAGAGTGTGTTATGTTGTATATACAGGTATATACAGGTTGTTTCTAAGAGAGGTCCTAGACACGTGGTGTCATGTCAGCTATCACGTGATCCTTCGGTGTCATGGCGTCTGTCACGTAATCCTTCGGCGGTCAACGAAGTGTCATGGCATGTTACATCACCGAGGTTTCTATCACATGCTACTTCAACGAGGTGTCTGTCACGCAGGACGAGGTGTCATGGCGTCTGTCACGTCCGAGGTAGCTATCATACGTTTCTTAAGCGAGGTGTCTGTCACGCAGGACGAGGAGTCATGGCGTCTGTCATGTCCGAGGTGGCAATCATGTGTTCCTTAAACGACGTGTCACGCAGGACGAGGTGACATGGCGTCTGTCACGTGGGTCTTCAACGTGGCGTCTGCCACGCGGTTGTCAATCGATCATAACGTTTACGACATATACATCAAATGAAAAAAAAAATGGTGGAAAAGATTGAGAGGGATCCGAACCCACATCATTTTTTATCTGAAAATGTTTCATTATTTTACATGTATACTTACCAGTTCGATCGACCTCTTATCTCTCACCCGCATTTAGTTTTGATTGTATATTTTAGGTTAAAAAAGTCAATAGCGCAGAGTATGAGGGAGTGTGTTGTTGTGTGCTACTGCTCCAACTAAATCGTTCGTGATAATGTCTCCTCGATTATACAACAGTGTGCGATGCGAAGAAATTCGTAATAAGCGTATGTCCGCCGAGTTTGATGAAAATCCTCGAAGAATTACAATTACCATCCAAAAATTGGATAATCGCTGGAGAATTCATAACTTTCCTTGACCCATTGATATTTTCTATTTCGGCGGAGATTTCGATTCACCTCCAGAAGATTGGAAGATAATCGATATGAATATAGAAGGTCAGTTCGAATATAAACATAGAAGAATGATAAAAATCATATTTAGGGTATCGTTCCGAAACCAGGATCGTACATACTTGATTGTTTTAGAGTTCTATCCATGTTGATTTTTATCTGATCGCACTACTACCATACCGATGTGACATGCGCCGAAGAGATACTTCCAATTCTTACATCTTTAAGATGTTTCAACTGTTTTCTGAGATAGGGGAGGGGGAGGTCGACTATAGAATAATCAATACAAATTTTGTGCTTCGACGTACTCGGAATTTCATCAAAGAAATATGTCAATGATGTGCAACTAGATATTCGGATAGTTTTCGTCTATAGTGGTTGATATTCAAAGTTTCCCGATTTCTGCAAACGTATATAAAATCAAGGAACTCTCTTTGTTGGACTGTGAGAAAAGGTTGGAGAACTATTTTCTATTCAAACCACCAAAATCGATGGATCAACTATCCGAGAGGCAAATGAAGAAAATATTTCATTGTGAAAAATATCACGGGAACTCGGGCTATCAGGAATATGATGAATTGTATGAAATTTAAAAGGAAAATATCGATCCGGATGCTACTGTTTATGTATGTGGGAAGATAAAAGCTACGGGAGGGGCGTTCCAAGAATTGGGGTTAAATCGATTGGTGAATTTGAAAGGTAAATGTCCAAAATTAGAGCGAGGAAATTGTGAATTCATCTGTTTACATCCTATGTGTTCTAGTGCGAATAGTTTGAAGTTATTCGAATTCCTTATGAAGGAAGATGTTCTGTGGCTCTTAAAATAATAATATAGATATCTACAAATATATCGTTATGCATATACCTTTTGAAGAATACACACGCAGACTTTGCGAATTCATGGAAAAAGTTCATAAACTAAGAAGAGACTTGAATTTTACGCAGATAAAATTAAAGTTATAAGACTGCTGAACAAATTATGAGTAAAAAGTGAGGATGATTAGAGTGGGGGTGTTAAAAACAAATTTTGTGATTCTAACCACAATTCTGAATGGTATACTATACGCGAACGTTCCCCAACACACATCTATATTTGTCTGAAGGATGTCGGCGGTGGTGGTGGTGGAGAGTGTAACCATACCAAATGGATTCCGATGAATTTTCAAAAAATCAAACGATAACCAAAATATGAAATGAATCATCGAAACGATCGATTTTCATCGTTATCACTGGAATCAAATTCGTGAAAAATTTTAACTTAGTAGGGAATTTTAAATCAATTTATTTTATATTCTTTAAGTCTTAATAATTTTTATTAAATATTCACTTCAACAATCATTATCGAAACGATCGATTTTCATCGTTATCACTGGATCAAATTCGTGAAAAATTTTAACTTAGTAGGGAATTTTAAAACAATTTATTTCATATTCTTAAAGTTTTAATAATTTTTATTAAATATTTACTTCAACAATCAATAATCAATAATCGCCGGATTTACAAAACCAACATTAATCACATTAAAGACCTATTTCAGAGTTTCGTACACGAGTATATCACTAGTACAAGTGAAGATATCCCGTCCCCTCCCTTAAAAAAAAAAAAAAATAATTCACGAAATTATTAGAACTTTCAATATGAAAGTACTTGAATTTTTCAAAATGCGTATCCAAGACAAGAATAAAGGTAAGAAATTATAAAATTCTCAAGGCCAATCTATTCACCTCTGATCAAGATTGTTTTATCGTACATAATTGAAATCTTTTCAAAAATAGTACTAAAAGAACCCGATTGTTTGAGATACATAGCTATTAGAACGTTCAATAATTCCACTTGGAATCCACAACTGATTTTATATACTTTGATACCACATATCGGAAAATATATATTTGTGAACAAAGAAACATTGTAATTTCGCTCTTTTCGTTTTCAAATCTCTGCCAAAAATTTGATATAGTAGCTCAGCATTAAATTCCATTCACAGGGCAAAATAATTTTAATTGACTGTCATCAACAACAATTTCTAAATATCAATTGTGATTCACTATGATCCATAAGGTTATGAATATTTACTTTTTTTTAACTACATGTATATTGCGTAATTCTTATTTCGATTCCAATGTAATCTGCTTCATTATATTGATTCCGATTCTTTGATACCATATATCGGAAAATATATATTTGTGAACAAAGAAACATTGTAGTTTCTCTCTTTCCGTTTTCAAATCTCTGCCAAAAATTTGATATAGTAGCTCAGCATAAAATTCCATTCACAGGGCAAAACAATTTTGATTGACTGTCATCACCAACAATTTCTAAATATCAATTGTGTGTTGGGTACTTCATTCAGAGAGATCTCTCTGACTTCATTACGGATCACATTTTATGCAATTCTCCGTAAATGTAATATCTATACAGGGTGTCCCAATATTGCTGGGACACAGAGCTACCAC
Source organism: Endomychus coccineus (assembly GCA_958510875.1). Taxonomy (NCBI): domain Eukaryota; kingdom Metazoa; phylum Arthropoda; class Insecta; order Coleoptera; family Endomychidae; genus Endomychus; species Endomychus coccineus. The sequence continues at coordinate 100,276,365 of OY294068.1, read as the reverse complement.
GTATTCTAGAGGTCAAAATAAGTCGATTGAGCCCAATTTACCTGTATACCAAAATGTACCGTTTGTCCGTGAGAAGAGTTCAAAGTTTACTAAAAAAAATACATTTTTGTATCTTGTTCCGAAGTGCTTCATACAAATTTAATGAAATTTGGTAAATGTGTATTCTAGATGATTAGCTTACTTTTAGTAATCAAAAAAACCCAAAGAAAATTGTAGAGGGGTTGGAACCACCCTCACCCCTTGGCATTTTTTCCCCCATTTTTGTAGGGGTGGGAATACGGTTTTAAGACTTTTTTATCTGGAAGGCCTACTCATTATCTTCATTTTCTTACTCTTGTAAAAACTCCGTATTTTGCGTAGTTTTCAAGAAAAAAAATGTTTTCGCAAACACTGATAACCGATTTTCGGGTATAGGTTTAATAAAATTATTAGACACAAATTACACAATACATTTACACAAGACAAACAATAATTTTTATAACAAGTGTTCAATGTGACCTCCACCTTCATTAATACAGAGGTCAATTCGACGTAAAAATTGAAATGCACTCTTCTTAAAACATCGTCATTTTCTCGTAGCGCATTTACAGCATTTTGAATTCTATTCCACAGTTGTTCGATGTTATTTATTTGAACCTCGTACACTTGTCTTTTTAATTCTCCCCAGATGAAGAAGTCACAAGGGTTTAAATCTGGAGACCGCGGAGGCCATTGAATGGGTGCTTCTTGTCCCCTACCTATCCACCTGCCACCAAATTGTTCACCAAGATATTCTCTTACTGCACGTGCAAAATGAGGTGGTGCACCATCATGCATGAAGAACGTATTTCTACGCAAGTTAAGAGGCAAGTCTTCTAATAATTCTGGCAAATTTTGTTGAAGGAAACGGAGGTAACTATCGCCATTCAGACGATCAGGTAATCGTAACGGTCCGACTATAAATTCGCCAATAATTCCGACCCAGACATTAATTTTAAATTCACGTTGATAATGTCTACTTTTAATGGCATGTGGATTTTCATCTGCATAAACATGATCGTTGTGTAGGTTTGTCATACCGCGACGTGTAAAACAAGACTCATCAGTAAACAAGATCTTAGTATGGAATCCGTTGTCGACTACTCTGCGCTCCCGAATAGTTTGTAAAAAACTTAAACGTAATTCGTAGTCAGGTGGCAACAATTCTTGCACTGGCTGGATGTGAAATGGCCGAATTAATTGATCTCTAATGATTCGACTTACAGTGCTTTTTGGAATTCCAGCTTCTCGTTGCAATCTTCTAGTACTGGTATTAGGATTGTTATCAATCATTTGAAGAACAGCTTCTTCCGCAATAGGTGTTCGAGCTTGTCGAGGTCTTCCAGCGTTAACTCTTACTGGGGTCAACCTCCCCGTTTCTCGAAGACGTCTTTCGATTCGGGCAAAAGTTTTATGGTTTGGAATTCTCCGGTTTGGATACCTCTCTTGATACACGCGAACACTTTCGCGGCAGTTACCTTGACAATATCCAAGAACTAATAACATGTCGGTCTGTTCATTAAAAGGAAAATTCATAATTGTGGGACGTCAAAGGAACAGCAACAACAGCAATAACAATTAAACAAAAACAGTGATGACAATAAGAAATAATAAAAAAACAAGCAAAAGAGAACAAATAACTGACACATTTACTGTTAACAATAAACTATGTTTCCTGTCAAAATCATAACATTTGGTTTTGTCTTTGTGTCCGCGGCCAACTAAATTTTGTATTACAATTTTATTAAACCTATACCCGAAAATCGGTTATCAGTGTTTGCGAAAACATTTTTTTTCTTGAAAACTACGCAAAATACGGAGTTTTTACAAGAGTAAGAAAATGAAGATAATGAGTAGGCCTTCCAGATAAAAAAGTCTTAAAACCGTATTCCCACCCCTACAAAAATGGGGGAAAAAATGCCAAGGGGTGAGGGTGGTTCCAACCCCTCTACAATTTTCTTTGGGTTTTTTTGATTACTAAAAGTAAGCTAATCATCTAGAATACACATTTACCAAATTTCATTAAATTTGTATAAAGCACTTCGGAACAACATACAAAAATGTATTTTTTTTAGTAAACTTTGAACTCTTCTCACGGACAAACGGTACATTTTGGTATAAAGGTAAATTGGGCTCAATCGACTTATTTTGACCTCTAGAATACGTGGTAGCTCTGTGTCCCAGCAATATTGGGACACCCTGTATAGTTCAAGCAATACATGCATAAATTAATAACTGGAAAAAAAAATATGAGCGTATAGCAAATTAAATTTAAAGGTGGTTCATGCTACTCGATCTGAAATGTCGAACATAACCTACAAAATTGGAAAAAAGCGGTTTTTCTTAAATAATTAAAAAACTATAGCTCGGATCGGAAAAAGTTAAAGGAGAAAGTTGTAGGTATCAAATAGATAATTATCGATATCTTTCTTTTCGAGTTATATTGAAAACCGTTGAAAATTGGGGTACGCTTCCATATGTATTGTTTCCTGTACATGGCAAGCTGAGATAGCACTTTTTTTCTTAATTTGAAATATTGACTATTTTTCAAAATATATCGATTTTTCGAAAAAGACGCTTTCATAAATTGGCTAGATCTTCTCAGCAAATGGTCATTGAGTAACGATTTTGGGCTTATTTTTTTCATGAAGAGTTGTCCTATAACTTTATTGAAGAAACGTAGCGATTTTTTCAATTTTGAGGGTGAAAAAAATTACTTTGAAAAAAATTTCCTCTATTTTGAACATTTTTTTTTTTCAGATAAGCTTCACAATTTTAATTTTAGAAAAATGTCTTTAACGGAAATCAATTTGTAACATCTTTTCACGAATTACCTCCGGCTGCCGGAGTGTGAGGAAGTACTGCGCGCTCGCACTGAAAACTGATTTTGCGCGTTCAAAGTGGCTTGTGCTTGCTAAATCTTCAATGTTTCAGCTTCTGGATAACATACAAAAATCTTTTCGAACTTAATCTGGGGAAGCTCGATGAGATAAACACGAATATCGTATTTATTTCGGTCTTAGAATCTCGAATATATTTATTTTTTACATTTCCAATTTGTTTTACTTTTTATGTCATTTAAATTACGATTTATTAACAAAACAGTATTTTCCATGTAATATCTCAACTTTTTTGCTCAGGGAATCATACAGACTTTATGCTTGCGGATCTCTTTAACAATTATTCAATTATTTCAGTAAATATTTCTTTATGATACAAAATTATTATAACTAACCTTTTTTGATCATCATCATCAATTATGATGGAGGTGATAGGAGTAAGTGGGAACTGTCTTTTTTGTTTCTTCCTATTGATATGTTAGAAGAAATCATACCTCTACAAGGATGTATCTAAGAGAAACGTGAAATAATTGATGAATCAAAAAGATTTTTTTTTAATGTTATTTGAATAAATAACGATTTTCATCGTTTTACACGATTGTCAATCATTATTTAAATCAATCTATGAGAATAAAGATGCTACGGGTGTAGGATCGAAATCAATTTGAAGAATTCATCATTAACTCGTGATGGAAGTGTTTATTGAAGAATTATTTTCTACGATCGCCTTGCAGATTCCTAGGTTTACGATGTTATTTCAGGAATATCAAACTAAACGCTTTCCGAACCTCGAAACAAGTAAACTTGAAAATGTAACATATAATTCGATTATATCAATATTTCAACATCCAACTCTGAAAACAACTCCCTTATTCATTGTTATTTTAGACTGAAATGTTTGTAGTGGTTAGAATTTCTCCAAAATGGACACGAATTTTGCGAACAGGAAATTGATTTAAATTCTGAATAACACGGTTCATACTTCTACGAGGATGTATCTAAGAGAAACGTGAAATAATTAATGAATCAAAAAGATTTTTTTTAAATGTTATTTGAATAAAAACTCAGATGATTTTCATCGTTTTACACGATTGTCATTCATTATTTAAATCAATCTATGAATGAAGATGCTACGGGCGTAGGATCGAAATCAACTTGAAGAATTCATCATTAAATCTTTTTGAACTCAATCTGGGGAAGCTCGATGAGATAAACACGAATATCGTATTTATTTCAGTCTTAGAATCTCGAATATATTTATTTTTACATTTCCAATTTGTTTTACTTTTCATGTCATTCAAATTACGATTTATTTCGATAGCTTGAATTGGTACTTCATTCAGAGAGATCTCTCTGACTTCATTACGGATCACATTTTATGCAATTCTCCGTAAATGTAATATCTATATAGTTCAAGCAATACGTGCAGAAATTAATAACTGGAAAAAAAATATGAGCGTATAGCAAATTAAATTTAAAGGTGGTTCATGCAACTCGATCTGAAATGTCGAACATAACCTACAAAATTTGAAAAAAGCGGTTTTTCTTAAATAATTAAAAAACTAAAGCTCGGATCGGAAAAAGTTAAAGGAGAAAGTTGTAGGTTGATAAAGATCCACATGTTCACATGTTATATAAAAATCTAATGAATAGTTTAAAATATCAGAATGTTTGAAATATCGATGATTCAGATATTATATTTGATTGAGTATACTGATGTTGTAGCTATATAGCCTTCTATTAATAAGCCGATGAACTATCACAGTTGAATGTCAATGTCAATGTTAGTGTACCTGCGTCATCACATTCTGTTCATACTGATATGAGAACGCAAACGCGTGTGAGTGTAAACAAATAACAATGAGTGAATCATTTGTAATTCACACAATCTGTTAATTTTCGGGTAGGGTTGAATGCGAAAATATTGAATTTGATTGAGTTAATCTGAAAAGAGAAAGATATTTTAAGTATAAATAGTATGTTACTATTTTATGTATATAAAAATATTGTATTAATTCAATTCAATCGAGTTTTTGGATGATATGACTGATGATTTGAATTCCAGTCATTTGATCTGATTTATTAATAAAACACTGCTTTTTATACGCAAAATCTTATTTTCAATAAAAACACATTAAAATTAATAATTTTATTCCAGACTAATAATAATAATAATAATACATTTTATAAACTTATATATATAAAAAAAAGAATGAAGTACCCTGTTCACTCCCATTTAAAGGTATAGGATACACCAGTCTTAGATTGAATTTTCCTCAACTGCGAAAGAATGAAAAATATATTAGTATAATCAATATAAGAACTAAAAATGTGCATACCTCCACAATCAAAACTGCTAAGTCTACACCCGTGCCATATATACGCAACTCATCAATATCTTCTTCTTCTTTCGGTGGTGTTGTTGATGTGTTTCTTTGTTTTGAAAACATATTGAAATTCCTTTGAATCAAATTAAAATTGATAAAAATGAAATCTAATCAATAACTAATAGAGAAATCAAAGCGAAATTATTTTAAAAAATATTAGGATCTGAAAAAGTTAACTTCATAATGAATGAATATTGATCTGAAAGAAAAATTGGTTCGCTAATTGAAATTAGGAGAAAATGTGTTTCTTTGTTTTGAAAACATATTTAAATTCCTTTGAATCAAATTAAAATTGATAAAAATGATATCTAATCAATAACTAATAGAGAAATCAAAACGAAATTATTTCAAAAAATATTAAGATCTGAAAAAGTTAACTTCATAATCAATGAATATTGATCTGAAAGAAAAATTGGTTCTCTAATTGAAATTAGGAGAAAATGTGTTTCTTTGTTTTGAAAACATATTAAAATTCCTTTGAATCAAATTAAAATTGATAAAAATGAAATCTAATCAATAACTAATAGAGAAATCAAAACGAAATTATTATACAAAATATTAAGATCTGAAAAAGTTAACTTCATAGTCAATGAATAATGATCTGAAAGAAAAATTGGTTCGCTAATTGAAATTAGGAGAAAATGTGTTTCTTTGTTTTGAAAACATATTTAAATTCCTCTGAATCTAATTAAAATTGATAAAAATGATATCTAATCGATAACTAATACAGAAATTAAAACGAAATTATTTTACAAAATATTAAGATCTGAAAAAGTTAACTTCATAATCAATGAATAATGATCTGAAAGAAAAATTGGTTCGCTAATTGAAATTAGGAGAAAATGTGTTTCTTTGTTTTGAAAACATATTTAAATTCCTTTGAATCAAATTAAAATTGATAAAAATTATATCTAATCAATAACTAATAGAAAAATTAAAACGAAATTATTTCAAAAAATATTAAGATCTGAAAAAGTTAACTTCATAATCAATGAATATTGATCTGAAAGAAAAATTGGTTCATTTAAATTAGTGGAAATGATATTTTTAAGTTGTGAAAACATCATAAACTTTCTTTCAATCACAACTAGTCTTTCATATATTAGGTTAAAAACATATTTAATCATTACTTCCTTTCGGTAAATAATATTTTACAATTGATAAAAATAACATCTGATGAATAACTAACAGGAAAATTGAAACTTACCTTGAAACAGCGGAACACAAATGATTTCCCGTGCATTAAACACTACTATATATAGACAAATTTTACATTACCTAAGGAAAAAATCAGACGCCTTTGATTAAATTGTTGTTGTGAATGAATGCTATCTAGCTGAAAGGAAACTGAGTTTGTCTTCTATTATATCGCATAATAGTTTGATAAATAATTAGAACAATGATTGATTCAAGTCATCATATTTTATAACGCAATAATAGACTCATGGGTTTAAGAGGAATTGCTCTAATTATTCTGCAGATTATTGTTATGAATATTATTTTATCGATATCCTTTGTGAATGAATGATATCTAGCTGGAAGGAAACTGAGTTCGTCTTTTATTATATTGCATAATAGTTAGATAAATAATTAGAACAATGATTGATTCAAATCATCATATTTTATAACGCAATAATAGACTGGCGGGTTTAAGAGGAATCGTTCTAATTATTCTGCAGATTATTATTATGAATATTATTTCATCGATATCCTCAAGTTTGAATTTGGTGAATTTTTCAACGAGTTTAGAGAGTGATTTTGATTCTACACCTGTAACATAACATCTTCATCCGTAGATTGTTTTGGATAATCATTAACAATGGTGGAAAACGATGAATAATCAATCGTTTCGATAATAATTCATTCCATACTTTATAAAAGTATGTTAAGCGAAATGAATAGTATGAACCAAGATATTCACAATTTTAATCAATTTCCTTTTCTCAAAATTCTAGTTCATTTTGGTGATTTGGATAATCATTAACAATCGTGGAAAACGATGAATAATCAATCGTTTCGATAATAATTCATTCCATATTTTATAAAAGTATGTTAAGCGAGATGAATAGTATGAACCAAAATATTCACAATTTTAATCAATTTCCTTTTCGCAAAATTCTAGTTCATTTTGGTGATTTGGATAATCATTAACAATCGTGGAAAACTATGAATCAATCGTTTCGATAATAATTCATTCCATATTTTATAAAAGTATGTTAAGCGAAATGAATAGTATGAACCAAGATATTCACAATTTTAATCAATTTCCTTTTCGCAAAATTCTAGTTCATTTTGGTGATTTGGATAATCATTAACAATCGTGGAAAACGATGAATAATCAATCGTTTCGATAATAATTCATTCCATATCTCATAAAGTATGTTAAGCGAAATGGATAGTGTGAACAGAGATATTCAGAATTCTAATCAATTTCCTTTTCGCAAAATTCTAGTCCATGTATTCTGAGTTGGATGTTGAAATATTGATATAATCGAATTATATGTTACATTTTAAAGTTTACTTGTTTTGAGGTTCGGAAAGCGTTTAGTTTGATATTCCTGGAATAACATCGTAAACCTAGGAATCTGCAAGGCGATCGTAGAAAATAATTCTTCAATAAACACTTTCATCACAAGTAAATGGAAAAACATAGAATCAATCATTGCAATACCTATTCTATGAAGAAGCCTCTAACGCAGGACGCATTATTAGAACGTTTAAAGAAGCGCTCGACGAACAATTCAGTTTGAGCGGAAAATACAATGTTGTATGATTTGCGCGTGCGTGAATAAATATTGAAGGGTTGCAACAAAATGTACTCCAAAGATAGTGTTAGATCTGATTTTAGAAGAGTTCGAAATGTCTGCAATGCATGAAAAATTCCTATCAACGAATTCTCATTGGAGGTGTTATGATATTCGATGTGGTTTGAGTCCTGCGCGAACCTTCACACTAACAATTCCTCTGAACCATCCTTTGCAAAATTGCGCCGAACAAACATAACAAAATCGCAATCGCGCAAACCTTCACACCAATAATCTCTCTGAGAATCATCGTTACTCTGAAGATGAAATTTGATGAATTCTTCACAAGTTGATTTCGATCCTACACCCGTAGCATCTTCATTCTCCTAGATTGATTTAAATAATGATTGACAATCGTGTAAAACGATGAAAATCATCTGAGTTTTTATTCAAATACCCATTTTGAAAAATCTTCTTGATTCATTAATTATTTCACTTTTCTCTTAGATACATCCTTGTAGAGGTATGGTTTCTTCTAACATATCAATAGGAAGAAACAAAAAAGACAGTTCCCACTTACTCCTATCACCTTCATCATAATTGATGATGATGATCAAATGAGGTTAGTTATAATAATTTTGTATCATAAAGGAATATTTACTGAAATAATTAAATAATTGTTAGAGAGATCCGCAAGCATAACGTCTGTATGATTCCCTGAGCAAAAAAGTTGAGATATTACATGGAAAATACTGTTTTGTTAATAAATCGTAATTTAAATGACATAAAAAGTAAAACAAATTGGAAATGTAAAAAATAAATATATTCGAGATTCTAAGACCGAAATAAATACGATATTCGTGTTTATCTCATCATGCTTCCCCAGATAAAGTTCGAAAAGATTTTTGTATGTTATCCAGAAGCTGAAACATTGAAGATTTTGCAAGCACAAGCCACTTTGAACGCGCAAAATCAGTTTTCAGTGGGAGCGCGCAGTGCTTCCTCACACTCCGGCAGCCGGAGGTAATTAGTGAAAAGATGTTACAAATTGATTTCCGTTAAAGACATTTTTCGAAAATTAAAATTGTGAAGCTTATCTGAAAAAAAAAAAATTTTCAAAATAGAGGAAATTTTTTTCAAAGTAATTTTTTTCACCCTCAAAATTGAAAAAATCGCTACGTTTCTTCAATAAAGCTATAGGACAACTCTTCATGAAAAAAAAAAGCCCAAAATCGTTACTCAATGACCATTTGCTGAGAAGATCTAGCCAATTTATGAGAGCGTCTTTTTCGAAAAATCGATATATTTTGAAAAATAGTCAATATTTCAAATTAAGAAAAAAAGTGCTATCTTAGCTTGCCATGTACAGGAAACAATACATATGGACGCGTACCCCAATTTTCAACGGTTTTCAATATAACTCGAAAAGAAAGATATCGATAATTATCTATTTGATACCTACAACTTTCTCCTTTAACTTTTTCCGATCCGAGCTATTGTTTTTTAATTATTTAAGAAAAACCGCTTTTTTCCAATTTTGTAGGTTATGTTCGACATTTCAGATCGAGTTGCATGAACCACCTTTAAATTTAATTTGCTATACGCTCATATTTTTTTTTCCAGTTATTAATTTATGCATGTATTGCTTGAACTGTATAGATATTACATTTACGGAAAATTGCATAAAATGTGATTCGTAATGAAGTCAGAGAGATCTCTCTGAATGAAGTACCCAACACACAATTGATATTTAGAAATTGTTGGTGATGACAGTCAATCAAAATTGTTTTGCCCTGTGAATGGAATTTTATGCTGAGCTACTATATCAAATTTTTGGCAGAGATTTGAAAACGGAAAGAGAGAAACTACAATGTTTCTTTGTTCACAAATACATATTTTCCGATATGTGGTATCGAAGAATCGGAATCAATATAATGAAGCAGATTACATTGGAATCGAAATAAGAATTACGCAATATACATGTAGTTAAAAAAAAGTAAATATTCATAACCTTATGGATCATAGTGAATCACAATTGATATTTAGAAATTGTTGTTGATGACAGTCAATCAAAATTATTTTGCCCTGTGAATGGAATTTAATGCTGAGCTACTATATCAAATTTTTGGCAGAGATTTGAAAACGAAAAGAGCGAAATTACAATGTTTCTTTGTTCACAAATTTATATTTTCCGATATGTGGTATCAAAGTATATAAAATCAGTTGTGGATTCCAAGTGGAATTATTGAACGTTCTAATAGCTATGTATCTCAAACAATCGGGTTCTTTTAGTACTATTTTTGAAAAGATTTCAATTATGTACGATAAAACAATCTTGATCAGAGGTGAATAGATTGGCCTTGAAAATTTCATAATTTCTTACCTTTATTCTTGTCTTGGATACGCATTTTGAAAAATTCAAATACTTTCATATTGAAAGTTCTAATAATTTCGTGAATTATTATTTTTTTTTTTTTTTTTGAAGGGAGGGGACGAAATATCTTCACTTCTACTAGTGATATACTCGTGTACGAAACTCTGAAATAGGTCTTTAATGTGATTAATGTTGGTTTTGTAAATCAGGCGATTATTGATTATTGATTGTTGGAGTAAATATTTAATAAAAATTATTAAAACTTTAGGAATATAAAATAAATTGTTTTAAAATTCCCTACTAAGTTAAAAATTTCCACGAATTTGATTCCAGTGATAACGATGAAAATCGATCGTTTCGATAATGATTGTTGAAGAAAATATTTAATAAAAATTATTAAAACTTAAAGAATATAAAATAAATTGATTTAAAATTCCCTACTAAGTTAAAATTTTTCACGAATTTGATTCCAGTGATAACGATGAAAATCGATCGTTTCGATAATTCATTTCATATTTTGGTTATCGTTTGATTTTTTTGAAAATTCATCGGAATCCATTCGGTACGGTTACACTCCCCACCACCACCATCGCCGACATCCTTCAGACAAATATAGATGTGTGTTGGGGAACGTTCGGGTATAGAATATCATTCAGAATTGTGGTTAGAATCACAAAATTTGTTTTTAACACCCCCACTCTAATCATCCTCACTTTTTACACATAATTTGTTCAGCAGTCTTATAACTTTAATTTTATCTGCGTAAAAATTCAAGTCTCTTCTTAGTTTATGAACTTTTTCCATGAATTCGCAAAGTCTGCGAGTGTATTCTTCAAAAGGTATATGCATAATGATTTATATGTAGATATCTATATTATTATTTTAAGAGCCACAGAACATCTTCCTTCATAAAAAATTCGAATAACTTCAAACTATTCGCACTAGAACACATAGGAAGTAAACAGATAAATTCACAATTTCCTCGCTCTAATTTTGGACATTTACCTTTCAAATTCACCAATCGATTTAACCCCAATTCTTGGAACGCCCCCCCGTAGCTTTTATCTTCCCACATACATAAACAGTAGCATCCGGATCGATATTTTTCTTTTAAATTTCATACAATTCATCATATTCCTGATAGCCCGAGTTCCCGTGATATTTTTCACAATGAAATATTTTCTTCATTTGCCTCTCGGATAGTTGATCCATCGATTTTGGTGGTTTGAATAGAAAATAGTTCCCCAACCTTTTCTCACAGTCCAACAAAGAGAGTTCCTTGATTTTATATACGTTTGCAGAAATCGGGAAACTTTGAATATCAACCACTATAGACGACAACTATCCGAATATCTAGTTGCACATCATTGACATATTTCTTTGATGAAATTCCGAAAGAGTACGTCGAAGCACAAAATTTGTATTGATTATTCTATAGTCGACGACCCCCGCCCCTATCTCAGAAAACAGTTGAAACATCTAAAAGGTGTAAGAATTGGAAGTATCTCTTCGGCGCATGTCACATCGGTATGGTAGTAATGCGATCAGATAAAAATCAACATCGATAGCACTCTAAAACAATCAAGTATATACGATCCTGGTTTCGGAACGATACCCTAAATATGATTTTTACCATCCTTCTATGTTTATATTTGAACTGACCTTCTATATTCATATCGATTATCTTCCAATCTTCTGGAGGTGAATCGAAATCTCCGCCGAAATAGAAAATATCAATCGGTCAAGGAAAGTTATGAATTCTCCAGCGATTATCCAATTTTTGGATGGTAATTGTAATTCTTCGAGGATTTTCATCAAACTCGGCGGACATACGCGTATTACGAATTTCTTCGCATCGCACACTGTTGTATAATCGAGGAGACATTATCACGAACGATTTAGTTGGAGCAGTAGCACACAACAACACACTCCCTCATACTCTGCGCTATTGACTTTTTCAACCTAAAATATTCAATCAAAACTAAATGCGGGTGAGAGATAAGAGGTCGATCGAACTGGTAAGTATACATATAAAATAATGAAACATTCTCAGATAAAAAATGATGTGGGTTCGGATCCCTCTCAATCTTTTTCACCATTTTTTTTTCATTTGATGTATATGTCGTAAACGTTATGATCGATTCACAACCGCGTGGCAGACGCCACGTTGAAGACTCACGTGACAGACGCCATGTCACCTCGTCCTGCGTGACACCTCGTTTAAGGAACACATGATAGCCACCTCGGACATGACAGACGTCATGACACCTCGTCCTGCGTGACAGACACCTCGCTTGAGAAACGTATGAGAGCCACCTCGGATGTGACAGACGCCATGACACCTCGTCCTGCGTGACAGACACCTCGTTGAAGGAGCATGTGATAGAAACCTCGATGATGTAACACGCCATGACACTTAGTTGACCGCCGAAGGATTACGTGACAGACGCCATGACACCGAAGGATCACGTGATAGCTGACATGACACCACGTGTCTAGGACCTCTCTTAGAAACAACCTGTATATACCTGTATATACAACATAACACACTCTTTACAAACAACCAAACTCGCAATCACTGATAACGCTAACTACCCGATAACACTAATTACACACATTGGATGTCGATCGCCAGTCCGGGGTGACTCGCAATCACTGATAACTCTATCTACCTGATAACGTTATCTACCCGATAACACTAATTACACACATCGCCAGCGCAGACCGGAAGTGGAGACCTGATAATTACAAACATCGGAGCACAGACCGGAAGTGACGTCACACTTCCTGTCCCAAAGGTAGCCCACTGTATCTACTGATTTCAATGTTTTGAATTCTACCGGCTAGCTTTTATTTGTATTTTAAATCTTATGTTTGTTTTGATTTGAATAATCTAATGATTTGAATAATGAACTTTTACCTTTTTATTTTTAATTTATTATATATGGAATTAAACACAAGGTTCATTGAATGCTAACTTTTAATATTCAAATTTCTATGACTCTAATTTATCTAGGGTATTAACTCCTACAATTTCTATTATTAGTTTTAACAATTTTATGTTCAAATAGATCTATGATCTAACCTCAAAATGATTATTTCGATTTATCTTTGTCTACAAAGTTATAATCTACAATCTTTCTTTCAGATTTACAGACAGATAATAATACAATGGAGAAATAACGAATAAACTTACGTTTAGTTTATATCCAAGAATATTTTTTTTTTAATGTAGGCAATGTTCACTTGGCTTGATTCTCTTATCAATTTGATAATCACTCCATCAGAACAAAATTACTCTGCTATTCACAAAACACAGGTAAACAATGTTGTTACTTCTTTACAAATCAGGAACTGTTGATAATTGTTAACTTGTCTTATTCTTTTTCAAAAGATATAAAACCTTAAATGATGTATTGGAACGTTGTCGAAGACTAACTATTATACGATGCTACTTGTGAATTATGGTTATAATAACTTTTAAAAACTTTGTTCGAAGACTGGGAACACTACTTGACTTGTATAAATTACTTATTTGCTTCGGTTACTTTCAACCTTACGAAGCTATTGGAACACTTGGGTTCACCGATGTTTATCCAAAAACTAAGGTTATGGAAATCTTTTGAGTAGCTTGAGTATCTTGACTCTTCAGATGTTGATGGCTAACTGACTTGGCTTGTCTTCAGATGCCTTTTATAGGCCTTCAAAACCGACGCTAAGTATTTTCAAAATCAACCAATGAGGTGCTTAGTTTACCTATCAAGAATTCTTTGTTGATTGTTGAAAACTGACAGAACTATTACATTGTTACTAATCTGATGTCCATTAAATCGCCTCGACCAATCAGAACTTAGTATTCTTTAAATTTTCAATTATTGGAGATTTTCATCTTATTTTAAATGATAATGATTCGTTCTTTTTAAATTCATATTGCCTACATTTTTTCACACACTTCGGTATAAGATAACTTATAATTAGGTTATTATTAATATGATTATTCCTATAATTATTATAAATTTGACAGTTATCATTATTAAAAACTAATACATAATATAATATATCAATAACATTTCTTTAACATTATATAATTCAAATTTACTAATCCTAACTTATATCTACAACATTTTTCAATAGTTTGTGCTATCTCATGATAGTTTTTGTAATCATTTTAATTATGATTTCTGCCTTCGTAACACTACGTTTATTCACTTTCACTGAAATTCTTGTTTTACATTGTTGTTTATTATGTTTTACATTGTTCATTATATTATACTAACTATTATTTAACTTTTAACATTGTATTTTAATTCCATATAATATCTTTTTATTAATCCTTTCTGATTTTCAATGTTCGGTAAGTTCTAATTTTATCATTTTATTGTTTAGGAAATGAAATCATAACAATATATATACATCTCACTATATTCTGGGCGTCCTTACAAAAACGCTACTCTTAGCGTCCGGTCCAATTTTGTAACAGGGATTTATAAATTTTTGCGTATATACTCGATGTATCATAAACAGATGTCACCTCATCAAATTTCAGCAAATTCTATGGAGTCATATACACTTCACTATATTCTCAGCGTCCTTTCATAAAAACGCACCTTGGCATCTACAACATATACGAAGCTTTCATATCACAGATTCCTGGGCGTCTCCACATATAAAAACCGTTTACATGGCAGATGCCTGAGCGTCCTGCGGCGTTGCCACGATTATGCTCCAGTAGCAGTACCGAGTAGAGGCAAGGTAGAAATATCCAGGTCCTCCCCGATGCAAGAGTGCAATAGACACGGGCCGTCGAATCAAGGACGGTGAAACCGTTAGACAAACACTTACAACTCCTATGGTACCCGACTAGTAAAAGTAGAGTGTTTATTTGTTTTAGAAATAAAAAGGGTCATTTCACATTTGTTCTTTGAACAAGATTCGTTAATCGTTCAGTTCATTCCGTCCCCATTTTTCAGTTGAGTAGTGTCAAAGATGATGAGTCGAAGGTGATATCATTATAAAAAATTCTAGGTACCTATAAAACAATAATATAACAACTTTGATTTTTCGCATAATTCCGAATAGTTTCAGAATTTACCTTTTGTTTTACTTCCCATATCTTTGATAGAAAGTGTATATATCATCAACTTGCTGAACTTACATTGAAAAACTATAAGCAGGATTCTGAAATATTCGTATCTGTAACTATTTGTAAGACAACATTACAAACAAAATAGAATTTCCCATTTTAAGGACAGAAAAAAAATCGATTATCAGGTACCGACAAGAAAAGCAGCATCCTTCTTCGAAAAAATATTTGGATTCTTCAGAAACAGGTGTTTTTCTGAGATAACCGATGATGCTTTCAGCAGATGTTCTTCCCACCATACTATCTGATGACCCTGTAGAATGCGCATTTAATAATTACATCAGCAGATGCAAGATTCCCAACTGGAAAAGGACACTGTAAAATGACAAAATGGAATTACCCAATGAATTAAATAAAGTTTTGCTACATTTTTTTACCAGACCTTTGCCAAAGGAGAAAAAGTTGTAAGTGATTGGCCCATTCATTCTACAAGAAGATATATGGTTGACGTTTCTGTTGCAAACTTTTTGGCAAGTGTTTAACAAACTCGTCCAATAAGGAGAATTGTTCTGAATGGAAACATTTGTCACTAGTACTATATAGACACAAAAAGAGTAACTATCATGCACGCGATTCCGGATCTTGGTTGATTTTCCTGACTATAATATGAAAGGGAGTAGCTCATTCACGTTCATTGGATGTACAACAAAATATCTGTATTGTATCGTTGAATGAATAATTTTTAATCAATACAGTTTTTATGTCCACAATGTCTAGCTTCACTTGGTACATCTACCAAACTGTATGAAAATAATGATGAAAATTTCTTAGAATGGGCAAGTTTTCAAAATTCAATTCTTTAATGGAGCAACATTACAAAAGTAATGACGAACCAATAATACACCCGAACATTACTTATGAATTTCTTCATAATAGATGAAGCCACTTCAATGAGTTGAAATATTTTGTTTTGATTTTTGGATCCACTAATAAACCTCCAGTTTAACTGAAATCTCCAGAAAATCGGCTGACAATTTATCATTAGATTTGGAAGATGAAGCACGTCAAGAGTATGATGTTTATTGCGAATGACTTATTTGATGAAATTTGATGTTTAAAATATCACGAATAGTCCAGTAAATGAAGGTTTTTACTCACGGATTTTTGAGAGTGCTTCTTTATTCACGAAACTTGGCGAGTAGGTTCAGGGCGTATCCCATATTGCTTGTGGTCAGTTAGGATGACCGCTTTCACGTGCCCCCTAGAAAAAAAAGATCAAAAAATTATCGAAATTGAAAATAAATAATATTTTCGTACTTTTCGGATCCAAATGCAATATTTCCGAAAAACGCAGCCTTCTCGAGTTAAAGGGGCTCTGGAAAAAAATCGAGCAAAACATAAATCGGCTAATAATTGGATGATCCAAAAAATTTTGTAATTGGAAGTTGAATTTTTTGTTAACATTACTTTTCTTCCCGGTCAATATTTCGAGAGATATTCTGGAACAAACGAAAAAAGTCCAGTCCAAGGGTTGAGAAAGTAGCCAAGGACGTTTTTAAAATATCCTAAGAATTTGAGCACATATAATGACCCCGAATGAACATTTTTCCATTCTTGGCAGTAACTCCAAGGATAGTAACGATTTTTCAGCGGATATTTGAAATTGGGCAGCATCCATTAAAATTACAATAGAACGCGTTCTATTCGTTCGATTCTTACGAAATTTGAACATTTTCTTGTTTTTTGTTCACTGGTTATGAATCCTTCGAAGAAATTTGAAAATTCGAAATGTCGGAACCGAAATGGACTCTCTGTCCGTATTGGGACCTTACGAAAATGATAAAAATAATTTTATCGTGGTATATTATGACTCAAAATAAAACTTTTTTCATATTGTTACTGTCATCTCTACATTTGCTTATTCTACTGTTCGGAATATTGTCAATTTAGGTATTGTTATAAGCTTATAAGCTTATTTAATTTTATCAATATTTTTTTTATGGGACACTTATATTCGATCAATATTTTGATATTTTCTGGAAATTTCTGTAAAAATTGACTTTTGATCAGCTCAGGTCCAAATGTATGTAACCCAAAGGTACTATTATTATTTGAGAAGAGTACCTATAGATTCCCGAAAAAAACCTAAATTTTCGTTGTTTCAATTGAAGTAGTCTCAAAAAATTATTCTTATGAATAGTCATTGTGGGACATCCTGTGTGCTGATATGATGTATAAGTGTGGTTATGACTTACTAAAAGGATGAAAGATAAGTATTGACAAAATTTTGAAAGATTCTTCGCGATAGCAATAACCTAACACACCAAAATACTTAACATTCTTTGAGATTATCGATTAAAATTTAATATTATGGTGTTCTCAAATTAAGTATACCAAATTTTGAGATACACTTTAAGATTAGTGTTTCTCGTAACTCATCATTTCCTTTCTGTCAGAGCTATCAAGATGAAAATCTATATCATCAATGCTTTCCAGTTGTAATTCATCTTTCTTTTAATACTTTGACTACATGAGAGGGAAACCTATAATGTTCCAAGAACATCATGTGAGTCAGCAGTAGAATGTAGAGACGGAAGATAGGCATTCGTTCTTTCCTTGAAGGTTTGGAGGTTATAGGCATAGAGAAAAACTACCTACCTAGTTGAGCCCATCGTGCACCCCGTGGTAAGAAGTTTATTCTTTTCTAGCATCTTGTTCTGGGGGCAGTTTTGCTTCGCCGATGTAACGGTGCCTGAAAGATGTCAAAGCAGGGCATTCCAACAGGATGTGAGTGGCAGTTTCCCCCACCTCTCTGTTTCACCTACATAATAGGATCATCTGCGATGCCCATAGTATGAAGGTGTTTGTTACGATAAAAATGACTCGTTAGGATTCTAGTCATCTCTCTGATGTCCCTTCTGTTCAGAGAAAGGAGTTTCTTTGATAGCCTAGGTACAGGCTCATTGATAAATGGCTTGGCCTGCCTCATACGTGGTGATCTTGCCACAAGTCAGAGCACTCTTTGTACAGTTGACTCAGAAGTACAAGATCCCTTCGCATTTTGATACAACGACCATTGGCTCCTGTCAGACAGGGGCGCCAGATGACCCCCGCCTGGTCAGGCAGTAAGTCATTTCAGTCCCTTCAACTCGACTATATCCAGGGACCCAGATGAGTTGACTTTATTCTTCTTGGCTGGTTCAGCCAGTGAATCTCTGCATTATTTGACAAGTCTTGATGTGACTCTAGGTGACTTGAGAGCGCCCAGGGTAGACCGTCTATCTGTATATATGCTCCTATTCACATAGTTTCTTCGCAGATTTTCCATGGCGCAAGTCAATATTGCGTAGACCTCCGTCTGAACCCACTAGATGAAGAGTTTCACAGCTTAGCTGTTCGGTGAAAAATGAAGTCTGGTAGGGAGAAGTTTGGCAGGTCTTGAGCTTGACAGTGAAGGGGTGACTATTTTGAGCTCGTCTCGTCCGCGTTGAAGCAGACGAAATTTCTGATGAACTCCGACCATTGAACTATCTATAGGAAAGGGTATGAGCTAACACCAGACTATAGTCTGAATCCTCATTCTCAGTTAAGACGGCGGCGATTGACGGTGTTGGCGATCTCGATGGTGAGGAGAAAGTGGAGAAAAAGGTGAAAAAAGCGAAATTCTGATGAAATGTTGTAGCAAGCTATGTGCAGTATATGTCTATATAATTTGTTATGCTATTTTACACAAAAGTTATACGAAAAAGTAACCCAAAAATCCTATTTCTGAATGGTCAGAAAATGGTAAGTTACAGTGAGACCAGTGAGGTTATAAGAGATCAAGTGAAATTACAGGAGAAAAACAAACTTCTAGAAGCTGAAAATAGGTACTTCAAGGGAATAATTGCAGAAATCAGAGATAGAAACAATATCTTGCAGTAGGTATCCCGGCACTTGGGGTGGCCAGACAGAGAGCCTTATCAGATGTAGGCAACCAGTGATACACTCATGCATGCGCGGTATGCCCAGATAGGTATCGGTAAGTACTTAACCTGTATTAACGGCCGGGTAGACGGTTAGGGTGTGGTCTCGCCTCTAACCTCTAGGTGTTACCGGGTAGACGGCTAGGATGTGGTCTCTGACCGCTAGGGGCCCTTCTGCTATGGTTGTATGGTAGAGTCAATGGAGACTGAGTAGTGGTAATCAGCCTGTATATACAAGATCGTTCAAGGTAGACAGCAAGCAATATGTGAGGTTAGGGAGAACTTCAATGTAAAGCAGCATATAGGTATATTTGTGTGGCTGGTTAGATACGAGTGTAAATAGTTGAGATGTTTCAGTCTATGAATATTTATGGAAATAAACTACATTCTTAAAATGATTCAATTTATCATTCTATAGTAACAATCGCGGTTAAACGGATAAATCATATCTGTTTTGAAACACATCGCTAACGTATTAAGATTACAGCGATGTGCGTTAGAAGCCGCAAATATTTTGATAACCAACGCTTGTTAATATTTACCAGGCTCGGACTGGCCCTAGACATTTGTTTCTCCATCGAGCACGCTCCAAAAATTCCGCGAATGTAGATATATAAGAGTTTCAGTCAGTCAGAGAGGCATTATGTGTAAAGTTGTCGATAGAGCAACATGTTATTATTCATTCTATGCTTCGTCGGAGCCCAGGCGAACGAATATCTAGTAAAATATGGATATATATGACGGAAAATTCCAACGGATTGAGTGAAACAGAGGATGCATTGAGAGTGTTTCAAGAATTCTGTAGGCTACCAATAGACGGTACCCTAAATAATGAGACTTTGAAATTGATGAATACGAAAAGGTGAGGAGTTTCTGATGATCCTTCTCAATACAGAACAACATCCAGATGGTTGAAGTCGAAATTGACATGGAGATTCAGATTTGCCTCAGCTCAACTGCTTAGAATGACTACCGAAGTGTTTGGAGTATGGAGCAAATATTCGGGATTGAACTTTGAATATACAGGTGGTAACACAGCCGATATATTCATTTCGTATCAGAGAGGAATGCATCGTAGAGTTACGAACAATGGGGTGTATTCAGGTTTGTTTGATGGACCTGGAACGATTCTCGCACACTCGGATTTTCCAACAAGTGATGGGTCAACAGTCGAAATACATTTGGATCGAGATGAAAACTGGTGTGAAACAAAAACGAGACCCGCTTATAACGAATCAAGTTTGTTTGCTGTACTATTACATGGAATCGGTCATGCAATAGGACTAGCTCATTCGAGTGATAATGAGTCTGTAATGTTTGCATTTTACGAAGAACCTAGAGACGGTGGTTATTTTATTGCATATTCTGAATCTACGTGATGTGCTGAATGAGAATATACAGTGTGTGACGGCACATGCCACATGTGTTTTTCATCGACTTAAGCATCATCATCATCAGAGTGAAGAGGGTCTACACCGGAAGTCGTTATTTTATTACATATTTTGAATCCACATGATGAGCTGAACAAAATTTTCATCGACTCAAGCATCATCAGGTTAAACCGGAAGTGGGGTATATGGTCGACACATTGTCACACCGGAAGTGAAACCGGAAGTAGTCATTTTATTGCATATTCTGAATCTACGTGATGTGCTGAATAAGAATATAATATTTATATATCGAACAGTTTGATCGATCTCCCGCGATAAGGATTTGAAATTTTTATTTTTTAAAGTATGGCATTATGGGTATCAAATGAAAGGTCTTGACGCGTAGAATGTGAATTTTCAACTTTTTCGTAAAAAAATCCCATTTGGTGCATGTTAATGAGGAGAAACCTCCAACTATAGCTTTATGGGTATCAAATGAAAGATGTTGAAGCGTAGAATGTGAATTTTCACCTTTTTCGTGAAAAAATCCCATATGGTGCATGTAAATGAGGAAAAAACCTCTTACTATAGCTTTATGGAGCTGTCATGTGTGTTACATCGACGAGGTGGCTATCACAAGCTCCTTCAGCGATGTGCCTCTCACATAGGTCTTCAACGAGGTGTTATGGCAACTATCACATACCGTAGTCATAGAAACAATAGAGCTAAAGTATATAGAGCTAACCTAAGTCGCAGAGCATCATGGTGTCTGCCATGTGGGTCTTCAATGAGGTGTCATGGTGTCCACCGTGTGAACTGTCATGGCGGCTCTGTGTGTGTGTGTGTGTGTGTGTTTTTTTTTTTTTTTTTTTTTTTACAGGGTAGGTGGAAATCTTCAAAAGACACCGACAAACTTGTCAGTAGTGTGAGACTTGTACCCACTAAAACCACCTCCCATTCTCACTGTGGCCTTTGTGTCATCCCGCGGAACCGCCGTCAAGCATTACTTCACGGGATGAGCCTAGAGACGTTGCTCCCCCTCTTGTTGTTGATCTGGGCTACCTTCACCGACTGCCCTCAGCTAATACAGCATAGTGGTTTTCATCTGGTCGCCGCAGTGGTAATGTCGCATCAGCCTGGTGATGCCTTTCCCGTTCCAGGCGTCTCAGCTCCTTCAAGATGCGGGCAGCGAAAGCACCGACCGCACTCCAAACGTCCTCCGACATCAGCATGTGTCCAACGATAGTCTCCGGTGATGGGTATCCCCCAAGCACATCACATAGTTCACGGCGTTCCTCGAGGAACCGCGGACAACGGAAAAATACGTGCTCAGCGTCCTCCGGTGTCTCCTCACATGTTGGACAGAATGGAATGTCATCGTGCTTGAACCTATGAAGGTAAGCCCGGAAACACCCATGCCCAGTTAGGAATTGGTTCACGTAGAAATCTACTTCGCCATGTTGTCGATTGATCCAAGAGTCGATGGTGGGTATGAGGCGGCCTGTCCATCGTCCCTTTTCTGACCGATCCCACCGCTCCTGCCACTCCTGCAGGGTTACATTCCTCTCTGCTCTACGGTTTTGCAATTGAAGAGGCTGGTTTTCTTGTCTCTTTAGTCCATACAACCTCTGGCGTTCCTTGGCCAGTAGGTCGATGGGTGCCATCCCGGCGACGACACACACTGCATCGTTAGATACAGTGCGAAATGCGCTAACCACTCTCAATGCACTCAATCCATATACTGAGGCCATCTTACGCCTATATGATCCAACTTCCATAGCGTTGGCCCAAACAGGAGCCCCATAGAGCATAACGGATCCAACAACACCAGCCAAGAGCAACCTCCGGCTCTGCCTTGGCCCCCTCGTGTTCGGCATTATCCAGGAAAGGGCTGTATTTATTTTGGCAGCTTTATCGCTGACACCGTCAAGGTGTTCCTCGAATGTTAGCCGAGCGTCGATCTCTACCCCCAAGTATCGGATGGATGGTTGTGAAATAATGGTATGGCTACCAACCGTGAGGGTGATAGTCTCCCTCACTTTCCTACTAGTCATCAGGACTGCCTCGGTCTTGTGCTCAACCAGCTGCAGCCCGACAGATGTCAACCACTCTTGGATAATGGCTACCGTTTCGTTGCACACCTGCATGATCTCCTCACGGAACTTTGCAACAACGACTATTGCTATGTCATCAGCGAAGCCTATGATTTTTGCTCCGCTTGGTATCCGTAGTCTGAACACACCATCGTACATAATGTTCCAGAGCAAG
>OY294068.1:100245816-100250816 GCA_958510875.1 Endomychus coccineus | reverse complement strand
ATAGACCCCACAGAAGCGAGGCCTAATTCGATAATAATATTCGATGACGTGATGTTTGAGAAACAGCAGAAAATTCGTGCTTATTTTTCAAGAGGGACACACAACTCAATTGATAGTTTCTATCTTTGTCAGTCTTCTGCTAAATGTCCAAAACATGGATTGCGGGACAATGCCAATTGCTTGATTATTTTCAAACAGGATGAACTCAATTTGAAACATATATTCACCGATCATGTAAGTACCGACATGTCACTCGAGAAATTCAAAGAGATATGTAGCGTATGTTGGAAAGATAAATATGGATTCCTTATGATAAACAAAGACTGTGATATGAACAAAGGACGTTATCGCAAAGGGTTTGATTGTTATATATACATCTAACATGTATATATACCTTCATTTGAAATAGACAACCCGCTCAGCATGGACGTGGGTGTGAGTAACATGCTAAAAGAAAAACAACAATTGAAGAAAAGAATTTGGGAGTTAGCAAACGTTGTGAGGAAAGAATATATGGCTGTGAAATTGGGTAAAGCTGAAAATGATGAGATTCTAGATTATATGTTCAGGAATGTGTCTGAACCTCTGGAGGAAATTGCGAGAAATGCTGAAATAATCTAACAAAATTCGTTGGTTAAACCTAAAAGTATTGTTTCTACAGCAACACAAATGGAGAACATACCAATCCCAAATATTGTAACTGAAGGGGAAGAGTTCGTATATAACCCCCAAAATACTGAGGAGGATGTGTTTACCCTCGAACCTACTATCGATCAGATTCGTGAAGAATTTAGAAAACATAAGAAAGATAATGCAGAGGCTAGAGAGGAGTTTCTGCAACAATACCCCACATTAGCACGTTATTACTTGGAAGGATTCCTATTGGATGATGATGTCAAGAAATACGATTATAAAATGGGTTCGCAATATAATTCAACTTTAGACAAATGGTTCATGGGTAATCAACCTATAGAAATTGATAGTGAGACTAACATAATTATCAAGGGTACTCCGTTCAAGGGTACCACAGGACTTTATAATTTGATATTTTACAGAGATGTTCTACCTGATACTTACACTGTGGAAGATGGGAAAAATTACAGTCAAATGATGGAAATGACTAGTGCCCATAGACGTAATAACGATCCAGCTGATCGAATAAGATACACAGTAAAATACAAACATGTACTGAAACCTTTGATTAATTCCATGAAAAGACCCAGAGCCAAAACATACACTGGAAGTGCATATATCAAAAACGATATGCTTGAATATAACGAGAAACCTATCGAATATGTTTATTGGGATGACGTTAACGAAATTGTGGATAGACTGAGACTTCTTGTTGCATCCTCGCATGCCGGTAACAATAACGAGATAATCTCTATAATAGAAGAATTGATAGAGGCAGGGGTAATTGAATAAAAACCAGGTGTAAGACAAATCCATCACAGTTATAGAGATGGTTTCAATGGATAAGTTTGGCAGAGCCTCCTCTTCCATGTGGATATATGATACAAATGTATTTAATAATAATTTCAAACAAGTTCACGGACAAGGATTATTCCTAACGAGCGATGGAAGTTATGATATGGAAAATCGTAGATTGTGCAACGTAAAATCACCGAATGATGATAGAGATGTTTCAAATAAAGTGTATGTTGATAAATTAACACACAAACTGAATCTGAAAACGGAAACCAGTCTTAAAGATACCGTCAATGTTAGGGTTGATAATTTGATCAAAGATATCAACAAGGATCTGGATGAACATAAATTAACGAATGAGAGGTTATTCTCAACATTGATAAACATCTGATGGACATTCAGAATAAATATAATGAAATGAGGATCTATATAAAATCAGAGTATAAAGCAATCAGTGATAGTGTGAGGAAAAACAGAAATGAATTGAAAGAGATCAATAACACATTTAACAGTGTGAACATGCGTCTAAATAACATCACTAGTAAAGTGGAGGCGTTAGAACGAAGGATAACATCTATGGAACCTTCTAAGAAGAGACCATCATCATCTACAACAACAACAAAGCAGGCCTCTGTGAAACGTATAACTCCAAATCCTGTGAATATACCCAAAAAATTAATTCTACACTAGATTTCCTCACTGATAAGATGCGTAGAGAACAAGTTGTGCATGAGCTTCATAAGTCGAGTAGGAAGAATTTCAAACGACGCAGAACAATCATAAGGGACTTCAATATAGGTGGAAAGACGTAAACCCAGGAATATGCAATACGACTAGGACGATAAATCAAGAGTCAAGATTGAGATATTTAAAAATATTTTTAAGGTTATACCAACATTTGTGTATTGAGAAAATTAATAGAAAAAAAATTTATTTTGAGATCTTTGGTCTTTACCCCCTCCCCTCTTCAAATAACAGTGCAATCTTAAATTCTCATCAGTCTGTATGGAAGCGTACGCGGGAGAAAGTGTTTTCAATACGCTTATAAAGAAGCTTCCGTTTGAACTTCAAATCAATACCAGGGGCAAAACTAGAAGAACGATTGAGGAGATTCAGGGTATCAATTCATTCGATAAAGCTTGCAGTCACACGATATTTCATGCAATATAACACTTATAATTGTAGCCAGTTTGGAATTCCTCTCTAACTCTTCAGTTGTGGTCGACTAACATTGCATTTTATTAGTATATAAATAGATTGTTGATGAAGTTTTCATCAATCATGTCTCAGACGTTCACTATCACGGGTAAGAGCTCCCGCTTATCTGTAGATTTTCACCCACCCATAGAACTAGATCCTCATTCATATTATTCTATCGCACTTGTTGGTTTGCGTACGTACAATAGCATCCCGAACATTGAAGAAGGTTTTAATAAATTTTATTATGAAGATGTGAAGGGTGAGGAAAAAGTAGTCACTATACCTACGGGGTCCTACGAGTTGACAGACATCGAAGATTTCATACAAAGTACAGTTTGTGGGATAGGAGTGAAGCAAGAAGAGCGTGACCGGAAATTATCAATAAAATCTAACAACAACACTCTACACACAGAGCTGAAGAGTGATTTTGAAGTGAATTTTATTCCTAAAGATAGTATAAGCGAACTGTTGGGATTCAGCAAAAAGAAATTGACATCTCGTGAACTACACGTATCTGATCGACCTATAAACATAATCAAAGTTCAAACTATTAGAGTGAAGTGTGACTTAACCGCAGGAGCATATTATAACAATAAGATAGCTCATACGATATATGAGTTCTCACCTCTTGTACCACCTGGGTTTTCCATTGATATAGAGCCGAAGAATCTTATTTATCTACCGGTCATCAGCAAGACGTCCTTCGAAAACATCACGCTGAATATTTTAGATCAGAATTGGAAACCGGTAAATTTTCGTGGAGAAGAAATTATTATACGATTGGAATTGAAAAAGATCGCTACGGATTATGGCTTCCAACAATAAATAATAATCCAATACTCACCACCACTCATTATATGAAAGGAATTCAACTGAGAAGGTTGTTATCGCAGTAGCCATCACTTGAGAACATGGGTTTGAATTTTAGCAATAAAAGACATCTCCATAGTGGTCATCAGTCATTATCTTCAACGAGCTCGAGGGAGAAGGTTGCCTCTGCATCACTGTCATTGAAGAAGGAGAAGGTTGCTTCTGCATCACTATCATTGGAAAATATAAATTTTTTGAAGTCCCTTGGTTACAATGTCGGAAAAACTTCAAATATTCAACGAGCCAAACTTCATTGAAGACATCATCCGGGAAGAAACTCATACCTACTATCCACACACAACATCTTTTGGCAACAGCGATGAAATTGAGATATTAATCAATCAACAAGATGTGTTGGTAGATTTGGCCTCGTCTGCTTTATTCATCGAGGCAGAATTCCAGCCAGAAGCAAGTGGTGATGGTGAATGTAAACTAACGAATAATTTCGGAGCGTTTCTCTTCGAATATATCAGTTATGAATTGAATGGAAAAGAGATAGGCAAAGTACGTGATCCTGGTATTGTCAGCACCATCAGAGCTTATCTAACATATGCCAAACATGAATCTATACCTCTAACTATTTCTGGATGGTCATTTAAGGATGCAATGAGTTCAGTCTACAATAATAAAATCAATTCATGGATACCGTTGAATTTTCTACTGGGCCTATTCATTGACTATAACAAAGTTTTGAGTGGAAAACATAAGCTGCGCTTGATAAGGTCTCGAACCGATAACGATTGCTATACTAATAGCACAGGCACGGAAACGGCTAAAATGAATGTGAAGACGATAGCATTGAAAGTGCGACATGTGTTTCCAAGTGATCAAGTTAAATTTCAAATGTTGGAGAATTTGAGTGCTGAGAAACCTATTTTGATTCCATTTCGCAGCTGGGATCTGCATGAAAATCCGTTGATGAAGGAGAGCACTCGTGACATTTGGGCTGTTAAAACTTCAATGAATTTGGAACGTCCCAGATATGTGATTCTAGCTTTCCAAACTGATCGAAAAAATAATCCTGTTAAGCACAGTGCATATTTCGATAATATAAACTTGCTAAATGTAAAATTATACTTGAATTCAGAGTGTTATCCATATGAAGCAATGAAATTGAATTTCACCGACCAGCAATACGTGGAAGCATACCAGATGTACTATGATTTCCAGAAATCATTTTCAAATGAAATAATAAGCGAACCCATGTTAGATTATATAGCATTCAAGAATAGAGCAATTTTTGTGATTGACTGTTCAAAAAAAAACGATGCTATAAAGTCATCAACAGTTGACGTCAAACTAGAGATGGAAAGTTTCCTGAATTTCCCCAAAAACACCAGGGCTTATTGCATCATCATTAACGATCGTATAATGGAGTATTCTCCGATTACAGGATCAGTTCGGAGTTTAGTGTGAAGAATCATGAATCATAATGTTATTATTTTAATTCTAAATGATGTACTATCAAAATGTATTTTTCTAAATAAATGTTATTATTATTA